>CAUYON010043247.1:0-11055 GCA_963573935.1 Arctocebus calabarensis | reverse complement strand
TTTTAATTTTTTAAAAATTTTAATTAGTATAAGTACATAATAGGCATTTATATTCATGGGGTACACGGGATGTTTAGATACAGGCATACAATGTGCAATGACCAAAGCTGGCTGATTTGGGTCTCTGATGCCTCAGGCATTTATCCTTTCTGTCACACACATTCCAATGCCAGTGGTTATTTTTAAATAGACAATAAATTGTTGTTGCTGCACACTATTATGTTATTAAATACTAAATCTATCATTCTATCTAACTGTGTTTTTGCAGCTATTAACCATCCACACTTAAACCCCTTTTCCTGAACCCTTCACATCCTTTGGTTCAGCTTCTCTTTTAATAGCTAAAAGGAAATTCTGAGATTTGCTTTTTAATAAAAAAAACTTCTTTTGATTAGATAGTAGACAGAATAAAAGTACCTTGGCCTTCTCCTCAACCCACACTAAAATGACAGAGAAGGAGTTTTTAAAGCATATGTGCATAAGTCCTAAGAGACCAGAAATAGGATGCTAGCTGCAACTTTTTTTAAGATTGTAAACTAAAGAGTAGATGGTAGATTATTGAACCGGGAAGTTATTTTTAAAGAAGATTACAATATTTTCACACATCTATGCAGGGTGGCCAGTTAAATTTGACTCTCAAAATAAACAATGAATATTGCTTTTGGAATAATTATGTTCAAATTTAACTGAGAGTTCTGTGTCTTATCTGGCAACCCTAATTATAAGTTTTCCATGGAAGAAGCTGAAAAGCAATATGACTTAAAATTTAAAAAAAAATAAAAATACCCAGAATTATTTGATAACAGGTGCCTCTGGAATTATGATCTAAGAGAGACATAAGAAATCAACATAGGCTGACAGACACTTGTGTTGGAAAGATGTGATCTGCTCTGCCACCCAGGGTGAAGTTCACTGGCAGGATCCTAGGTCACTGCAACGTCAAACGTGGGCTCAAGGATCCTCCTGCCTCAGCCTCCAGGGAAGCAGAGGCTACAGCCACGTAGCATACACCAGACTAATTAAAACAACAACAACAACAAAACCTTTTTTAGACAGGAGGTGTCCCTATGTGGCCTAGGCTGGTCTCAAACTCCTGGCCTCAGGTGAACTTCCTGTATCGATTCCCCAGTAGCTGCGATTACAGGCTTCAGAGATCACACTCAGTTTATAGGCTGAAAGATTCTGTGAAGTAATTACCCAATAGACACAGTCGGCAGAAAAAAATGGAGAATATCCTCAGGAGAGAGTAAAACAAAGGCAGGGTATATGATAATTAGAAAATCAAGAGCCAGCTGAGGAATGATGCCAGAGTGATGAGTGAGGCTATGTGAAATAGGCAAGACCACCAGCCGCGTTACCATCTTTCCTTTCAGAATACGGACAGCAAGGCCTATCTCCTTGAAGGTGGGCATGGAAAGAGGCTTCCTTATGAAGTCTGAACAGTTAGGATAAATCACATGTAGACACTGAGAGAAAATTCACAAGTGAAATAACCCATCCATATCATCCCTCATTGATGCCCAAAGAAGAAAGCCAGGTTCCCATCCATGGAGGCAACTCCCAGCATCCAGTGCTGCCTCCACTGCTCAGGCGTCAGCCAAGCACAGCCGGGGTGTGAAGGAAGTGACTAAGAAGAAACTCGGAGATCAAAACAAACAGATAAAAGCAATCTGGGGGAATAAGGAACCGTGTAAGCAGAAGACAATTCCCAAATTTCTCTGTAAAGAAGAGAACATATTGCATCCATTAAGTAAAAGTGTCTTGGGAAAGAACTAGAAAAACAAAAATGCTGCATATTAAAAAATAAGAGTATGGAATAATTCATTAAGCATTCTTAGGTGAAGCTGAAGGAATATATGAAATTAAAGCAGAAATACAAAGAGATGGTAATTAAGACAGAAGCAAAAGACAGCTATGGGATTGCTTTAGGAGGAGCAATTCCTAAATAAGAAGAGGTTGAGAAATGAAAACGTAAGAGAAAACAGTCATTATTAAATTTTTTTTAAAGTCTGCAAATCAAATTGAGTTGCTAACAAAAAAAGATTATAAATTATTCAGTATGGTGGTTATAAATACACAGACGTTAAGGTCATCAAAAAATAATGTGATGACACTGAACATCCTACAAATTAAGAAATTATTCACAGGCTGAGCCTGGTGGCTTAAGCCTGTAATCCTAGCACTCTGGATCACTAAGGCAACAGGCCCAGCAAGGAAACGGCTGGAGCTCAGGAATTTGAGACCAGCTGGAGCAATGGTTCTCAACTTTCCTAATGCCCTTATTAATGCAGTTCCTCATGTTTTGGTGAATCTTGGGGTGACCTGGTGTCACCGCAACATGAGGAACTATACTAAAGGGTCACAGCATTAGGAAGGTTGAGCTGGAGCAACACAGGCAGACCCCGTCTCTCCTGGAAATAGAAAAGTTAGCCAGGTGCTGTGGTGTGTACTCTTAGTCCATGCGACTTGGGCTGTCGAGGCAGGAGGATCGCTTAAACCCAGGAGTTTGAGGTTGCTGGGAGCTAGGCTGATGTCATGGTCCTGTAGCCTGGGGCATTCAAGTAAGACTTTAAACAAATAAATAAATAAATAGCAACGATCTTTCAAAGATCAAGTTTGGACTTTTTAACAAAAATACTGTAAACTAAAGACAATGATGCTGGGCATGATGGTTCACACCTGTAATCCTAGTGCTTTGGGAGATCAAGGATGACAGCTTGAGGTCATGAGTTCAGGACCAGTCAGAGCAACATAGATAGACTCCATCTACACAAAAAGTAGAAAAATTAGGTGGATGTGGGGGCATTTTACTGTAGCCCCCGGTTGAGGGCTTAGGCAGGAGACCAGGAGGATTGTTTGAGCCCGTGAGTTTGAGGTTGTAATAAACTATGATGAGGCCGCTACACTGTTGCCTGGGTAAAAGAGAGACCCAGACTGAAAAAACAAACAAATAACAAATAAACAGTGAAACAGTGCTTTCCAAGTTTGAGGAGTAAAGGATTTTCCACCTGGAATTCTATACTCAGTCTAATTTTATATAAGTAGGAAAAAACATTAAGGGTTTTCTTGGTTTTTGTTTTTTTTTATAGAGACAGAGCCTCACTTTTTCGCCCTTGGTAGAGGGCTGTGCATCACAGCTCACAGCAACCTCCAACTCCTGGGCTTAGTTGATTCTCTTGCCTCAGCCTCCCGTGCAGCTGGGACTACAGGTGCCCGCCACAACGCCCGGCTAGCAGTAAGGTTTTTCAGAAATGTCAGGTTTCAATAGATTTTGCCTTCAATCTTTATGTTGCTTTTCAAGAATATAATAGTTTATTCCACCCTAAATGGAGAGAATAAAACAAGAGGAAAGAGTTGGAATCCAAGAATAGTCAATTTAACCCATAAGAGAAGGGAAGGAAACCCCTGTGTAACGGTTAAGAACAGTCTTTAAATGACTGACATCTCACAACAAACCTTTAGAGAAATCTGTCCACAGGAAATCAAGTCACAAGTCATGGCAGACAGGACATTAGGAAGAAAAAATTGAAATTGATAGGATACTGGATGTGTTTTAATGTAGTTCAAAGAAATGTGTAAACAATGTTGGCATTGTTTAGAGACAAATGTTATAAAAATAGGAAAAAAACTGAAAACAACTACAATATATTAATCTAAGAAAAATTAAGTTTCAAAAGGAACAAAAGTAATCATAACACAGTATAATGTATTGACTAGCTGTGTATCACATTTACCTAGTTATAACAGTGAAAATATAAGAATACTGAATATACACAGAGGCAAAATAGGCATACACATTTTAAGAGATTTTGTTAGAAGTAGAGTTGAACATTCCAAAAAAATGTATGAATTGCAGGTAAAATGGATATGCCTAGGTACACCTGACCAATAATGGTACCTTCAATTCAACTTTGAAAAGTAATTCGTAGATAATATCTCTTTAAATGTGTGTACAGTTTCTGTCACTCCCTGTGTATCTATATGTATATACATATGTACACTCACATACATATAAATGTGTAGGTATACACATACATGGAATATGAGAAACTGGAGACTTACAGGTGCAGGGTGGCAGATGAACGGGGCAGTAAGACTTAGCTGAACACTCACTTCCTGAGACAGGTAGTCAATAGCTAATGCCAGATGGTGAAAATATAAGAAATGCAATAGAAGTGTATTTCTTAGCTATTTGAACATACATACAGAAATAAGCAGTTTAAAGAATTTAATTTTATCATTTCTGGGAATAGGGAAATGGCACCTGGTGTTTAGAGGAGGATGAACTGCAGAATAGATTGGACAATGTTCTAAAGAATGTTTCAGGTAAAGTAAGTCTTTAATCCAGCACATCTAAACTACTTTAAGGCAGAACTTTTAAGAGCCCGTTTCTAGAATCTAAGTGAAAAAGCCAGGTTAATTATTTGCTAACCATAGGGTCTTACAAAATCTACTTTACGATTTTACAACCATTGCTATGGTCATGGTTGCTAACCTATAAAACAGATAGTCTATTTTGCATGGTATTGTGAGAAGCAAATGAGATTATTCATGTAAAAACATCATGTACACTATGGATTGTAAAACATGATCAGCTAATTCTAGACAGTATTGTATTTATTATAATGGATCTATTTGCTGGTGTGTTTTTTCTTGTTTCATGGTGTGTTTGTTCTTCAACTTTTTAAATATCTGGTCGACTACTTTTTATTAGAAAATCACTTGGGAAAATACATGATTCATCTGATAGTTTCCAAACCTAGTTAAACATATAGGCTTCTAAATGAGAAGATTTAACACAAATCCCATAAATTCAACTGATTATGGTTAAATAGAAAAGCCAGTGATAAATATCTTCTTAAATACTTTTATGAAGAAATAAATCAGTCATTATTGCTAAAATCTAGCACTGAAGACTTGTGAGAATCTGGGATGATTGAACCTGAATTTCTGGTTTGTACTGAAAAAGCCTATGCATTTCTTGCATAGTCTGCTATCAATTAATAGACAAAGAAATAAACAAACAACAGAAATCAAAGCGATCACTCTCAGGGGACAGACAATAGATACTTTTTGTCTCTTCTCCATTTTCTGAGCAGTTGGTTCATAAATGCCAGTGTTGTACCCTGAGAAACTTGAGCCACTTCTCTTCAGATGTGTTTTCTTAGGAATCCATTTTCTTTTCTTGCTTGTTTGGGGTTTTTTACATCTTCTATCACAAACTACACATTTTTGAAAATGGTTGAACAGGAAGTGGGAGTGGGGCTGGTCTAGGGACAGGCAATTGCATCTCTGTTGATGCGGGGGGACGATCTTGCGGAACAGGACGATCTTTGTGCTTTATTGTATTTCAAAGGACTAGGAATTTGGGCCTGCAATAATGTTATCTCAAGACAGCAGAACTGCATTAATCACAGGGTATTGAATAGAATCTTCCCTGTATTCCCAACTTCTTGCAGTGACTCACAGATGCAGACATGAGAGGCAGACATGATTAATAAACAAGTAAAAACAAAAGAGGAGTGTGTGCCAGTTACCTCTCCATCTATCATTGAACACTGGTTCCAGCTATTTTCCCAGTCATAAAACAATCTGAGAAAGTATTTCAAAAAGATTGAATGTATTTGAAGTTAAAACAATGAAACAAACCCAAAATGAAAAATAGAATGTAAATTTTTTAAATTATAAGATAAAGTGGCACACATCACTTTGGGGAAAAGTATTATCCATGATATAATTAAGGCCAAATTTGCTGTAAATTTCTCTATTTTCTGTTTAGAAATAAATGCCAGAAGTCAGGGTGTTGGTCACATAGTTGGGTTAGAAATGACAATTATTTGGGGGGCGGTTGATTTCCGTCTTGTATGGTTTATCCACAGCAAATGCTCACATAAGAGCGAGTGTAACTTTTCTTTAAGAAATGAGGGATTGAGGTCCGGAGAGCTTACAATTCTTGTTTAAAGATAAATCCTATGTCGGGACTAAGGAGGGTTGATAGCTTAGGAAGTCAGGCATCCTAGCAGGGCCACTGGGCATGCTCCCTTCCCCAAAATATAGAGCTGAATATTTTTAGTTTCTTCAAAGAGAAAAGCAAAAAATAAAATGTTTCAAAATACGGGTTGTTTCAGAAATATCCTACCTAACTGCCTGATTCAAAAAGAAATCTATCCTTAGAACCTGAGAATGAGAAAGATGTGACAAAATATAATTCATGGGAATCAATGAGGAATTCAGGTAAGAACAGAAGACATATCATATAAAAGATGTAATAAAATAATAGCATTTTGTGTCTAAATACCATAATCTTAACATATATCAAAAAATGTGGGATATATGATTGTATATTTAATATAACAAACTAAAATTCTTATCTTAGAAAAAAATCTTTATAAAATTATTTCAATGGTAGAGAAGTATATTTAAGTAAAAAGATATATTTCCACAGAAAAGAAAATATTACTGAATTTTTCAGAACAGTTTATTTAAATATATTTTAGAATATCAATACAGGTCATAAATTGAGTCCATCCATTAATGAATAATCTTAACTTTATCATGTCTTGACACTTTAAGTAATTTATTAAAGATTGGAAAGTTATAAATGATCTAACACATACCCACCTAAGAGAAAAACTCAAATCAATTCAAGGCGTGTGCGGGGGGGATTGGGGGGAAGAAGGTACAGGGATAGGGGAGGAAGGAGGTAGATAGGGGGTTACAGTGTATGGCACACCTCTAGGGGGAAGAACACCATTATAAGAGGACCTTTCCCTAACCCTCAATGAACCTGAAACAATAAATTAAAAAGATAGGAAATTTATATTAATGGCGAAAAGACTGAAATTTCAATCTGATTAGTTGTATTGCTGTTAGAACTTTTTTAAATGTTTGGGTTGTAAGAATTCACTGCACAGGAAAGAATCATAAACATGGCAATCAATCACTTATTCAGGAAACAAAAAACAATCAATGAAATGTGTACCTCACCTTCTGAAAAGTGTCATTATAGTTAAGAAAATAAAAATAATCATTTTTGTCAATAGATAAAAACAAATTTTTCCTTTGTCTCTCATTGCATTCCACCTGACAGGCATAGTCTGATGTAAAAAGTCAATTGTGATTAAAACTGAAAAAGAAATAGATCATTTCCTTCACACAGAATTGGAATGGCACCACATTCATTAGCACGTTGTCACAATACTTTGGCATATGGAAAAAAATTCAGATTGTATTTCTACACATTTCAATTGTTGGACTTTGGAATAAACAGGGAGATTTTGTTATTACTATTCCTAGAGTGTCCCTGGTTGCCAGCTACATGTACAACCCAGAAAAAGCATACACAGGCATTATGTTTTCTATGAAGGACATGAAAGCTGTGTGTTAGTTCTGTATAAACAGTCTGTATAACAGTCCAATACTTTCTATCAAAGTGCCAAAACAAAGTCTGTTGGATCCGTGATAATAAATCCTAGAATAAAGGAAATCTGAAAGGTAATTAAGGAAAAACGAGCAATTGGATCTTATCTAAGAATCTCAAAAAGTGACAGGACACGTAATACCAAGAAAATGGCAGAACCAATCAATTTGTCCACCTTTTCCTTCTGTCTTGTGCTCCCTTTCCTGTTGCAAAAATAGCTGTGGGCGGAGCACACTGGGTACCCATTATTCTACCAATTAACATTATAATTCTTTTGAGATTGATTTACTTCTTCCTGGGACAGTCACTTTCTGTCTCAGACATCTATATTCAATTAAGCAGCTAAATATGCATAACCTATCTCTTCAAATTTTTAGTAATATAAGGATTCTGGCTATGTCCTTTCAAATTTGCCCTCCACAGAATATCATGCCTGCCTTTAACAATCTAGAGTATGCATTTTTGCTTTGTAGCCACTATTACATGTAAACTCTTTCAATTCATAAATGGTGAATAGTTTCAGTTACATCAACATCATTTAAAGATCAAATGCTTTATCAAAACATATCAATTTTTTATAGTCTCTTCTCTTATGTCTACGTTATTAAAATCACTACACATTCAAAAACACCTTACACACTGATGCTCTTAATTGGTGAAATAAAAGGCTATAAAGAAAAAGATGAGATAGATATTGATCAGGTTACGGTTTATTTATTGATTTCCTTTTCTACATACGGCTTCTGAAAGAAAGGTGTGGAATGATTCTAGAGCAGCAAAACAGAATGACATCAATCAGTAGTTGCTGTAATGTACAGAAAAAAATACAAGCTTAAAAGTATTTGAGTCATTAGGTATTACTATATGCTATGACCTCTATAAAAATGTAATTTTATGAAAAGATTATGTAGATTTCTATACAAAATTTTCCCTTAGTAAGGTATTCAGATGATCTTTATCCTTCTTTAAGCTCCTTATTTTCCAAATGTTAAGAAAATCAAAGGAAATCTTACAGAAAGCTTGTTGTATACAATACACTCAGAAAATAGTAGGGGACAATGCTGAGTAAACTAATTTTCTCCATATAAAAGGTTCCAAAGAGGCATTGAACTTACTTTAAGCAGTCAGATGGTTTCAACCAGATAATCCCAGGTATTATATTGTTTCTGTGGTCTATTTCATTTAGCCCTCTGCAAGGGACTAAAATATGACACTTTCTATCTTCCTTTTCTTTACCATATGTTCTTCCCAAAGCAGAGACTTGCTCATTTGGACATTTTTTCATATTACCTTTCCTTATTTAAGTGACCTTTCCAGGAAAAAGCTGGTTTTAAAAGAGTGACTTTGAATAAATGAAAAAGCTTTTAAATAAATCCACCTTGTGAGATCAAATTTTTAACATTTTGGAAATGTTATTTAACTACAGTTTTTACTGAATACTTTCTATGTGTGAGAGTCTGGTACTAACAGTTCAGTGAAGAATAAAACACGTCCTCCCTGTGTTGATGTCACTTTGGCTCTAAACATAGACAAACTGGTCTTCTAGAAATGCACGTGACCAGGAATCTGTAGATTCCCATATAGGACTCACGCTTGCTTTGATAAAGTCATGTGCACTTCTGGAACTCTGAGTAGAGTCTGAACTTGTACTATGTAGAATTAAACAGCAATTTTATTTTGCATATCTAATATTTATGTGCTGACTTAGCAATGGTAAAGGATTGTGTGATTTTTATATTTCATTGTTTCCTGACATAATTCATAGAGCTCTTTTTAAAAGTTCACTTAGGGAATAATTCACACACAAAACTTGATGAAGCAGCATATTCTTTGCCATGTTCATCTTCTTAATTACAGAGAGAAATGTTCCATATAACAATCCTGAGCAGTATATATTAATGTGAGTTTGGCTTTTCAAAGCAGTGACTTCTGACAGGTTATCACTCAGACGGCTTGATTTGCATTATCAACAACTGAGAGGAACTAGAAGTCAAATGGACGATGGTCAATAGATCAGAAGCTTCATTCACAGAATTTTCATAGGGAAATCTGTTTTTTGGACATCAAATTAGCAACATGGGCAAGATATAGTTTACAACTGCTCTCAGGCATATAGAGAAAAGATGCTTAAGTATTTATTAAGAGAGACCTAATTTATAGTCTGAAATGCATTTGTGTGCATGAGAAGAGTGAGCTTTATTATAAGAACAAAATGTCAAGTTATTAGCAATATAAAACTTGTGCTTCATTGCAAGTCACACTTGTACCCAACGCTTTTCAGTCTCTATGTAATAATGTTAACACCTAATGTGGCATCTGTCTACTTTCCTTATTTGCTGACAAAATTGGTTTAGAATTTAAACAGGGCATAGATTTCGTGAGTTAAATACATTCAAAATTTATTCTTAGGCTTCCATGTATATTTTCCTTAAATATAAGTCATATATATTTAAATGAAGACTGGTCATGTGTTTTAGTTAGCTATGGATACATTTTTGGTATCATTCTGTCTCATGAAATGGCTGTGTCACAAAATACCATCAAAATAGACAGATGAAGATGTGACTATGGAGTATAATATTGTCATAAATTAGGTATCATTATCTTACACAAAATATAGATAACTCCTTAGATTTAATAAATAATAAAACGTTAAGTATTAAATTACCAAGTATTCCTTTAAGATGTGTCTTTCCAAATATTCCTTTTATAAGATCATGTTAAATTTTTCAAATAAAACACATTAGGAAATACTTTGAAAAACATGATGAAAGTGATAAAAGATAAAAAATATATAAAGAATCAAGATATGGTGGCATACACCTATAGCCCCAGCTACTCAGGAGGTGGAGACAGGAGGATTGCTTAAGCCTAAGATTTTGAGGTTGCTGTGAGCTAAGATGCTCTCATTACACTCTACCCAGGGTGACAGAGTGAGACTCTGACTCAATGATAATAATAATACTAATGTAAAAAATATATAGCACCCTAGACTTGCAACCATAATACCAAATGATCTTCATTCAAGTAGATAGTGTATTATCTCTCTGAGAACCCAGGCAGTTCCTGTAGGTTTTCCTAGACCTCACTTTTTTTCCCTCTAAAACTGAATAGTTTGACCTTATATTCTTTCAGATCTGTCTCATATTCTAAAAGTGTATCTTTGTTCTTATTTCTAGAGAAGTTGTTTTTGACGTATCCATCATCAAGGTACTTGTTATTTCAGACTGGGAAGAGAGATGATTCTTGCAATAAGTAAAAAAGTACAGGCCTCTCACGGTGCCTGTGGCTCAAGGAGTAGGGTGCCAGTCTCATATACTGAGGGTTGTGGGTTCAAACCCAGCCTTGGCCAAAAATTGCAAAAAAAATTCTTTGGCTTGGCACCTGTGGCTCAACAGGCTAAGGCACCAGCCACATACACCTGAGTGGCGGGTTCAAATCCAGCCTGGGCCCACCAAACAACCATGATAGCTGCAACCAAAAAATGGCCGGGTGTTGTGGCAGGCGCCTGTAGTCCCAGCTACTTGGGAGGCAGAGGCAGGAGACTCGCTTGAGCCCAGGAATTGGAGGTTGTTGTGAGCTGTGATGCCACAACACTCTACCCAGGGTGACAGCTTTTGAGGCTCTGTCTCAAA
>CAUYON010043245.1:0-36368 GCA_963573935.1 Arctocebus calabarensis | reverse complement strand
TCACAGCAACCTCCAACTCCTGGGCTCAAGCGAGTCTCCTGCCTCTGCCTCCCAAGTAGCTGGGACTACAGGCGCCCGCCACAACGCCTGGCCATTTTTTAGCAACCTCAAACTCTTGAGTTAAAGAGATTCTCTTGCTCAGCCTCTTGAGCAGCTGGGACTACAGGCTCCCACCACAACACCTGGCTATTTTTCTTTTTTTCTTTTTCTTTTTTTTTTTTTTGAGACAGCCTCAAGCTCTCACCCTGGGTAAAGTGCTGTGGCATCACAGCTCACAGCAACCTCCAACTCCTGGACTCAAGTGATTCTCCTGCTAGCGCCTCCCAAGTAGCTGGAACTACAGGCACCCGCCATAACGCCCGGCTATTTTTTGGTTGCAGCCATCATTGTTGTTTGGTGGGAATGGGCTGGATTCGAACCTGCCAGCTCAGGTGTACGTGGCTGGCGCCTTAGCCGTTTGAGATACAGGTGCCGAGCCTAGTTTTTCTATTTTTAATAGAGACAGGGTCTCACTCTTGCTCAGGTTGGTTGAACTCCGAGGTTCCAGGGATCCATTCCACATTTTAGAGGACCAGCCCTGCCTCACAGACTTTATCTGCTGAGTGTCGGGGAGAGTCAATGACTTGCCCCTTGGACGTACTAAGCTGTAGACCAGCCCTCCTCCTGAGAGCACTTGGCCCTCCTTTTCCTATGTTTCTCCTGAAGAAGAAGGCACCACTGATTTGTTCATAAATATACAGACATCATTTCCAAAATCAACATTGTTTTTGTGTAGAACTCTCCCTTATTCAGAATAATTCTAACAAATTAAAAAGAAACTTTCTTCCAAAATACCCATTTTTTTTCATGTTTTTCTTATCTAGTGTTTCCTTTCCCTCCTTCCACTTTTTTTGCCATCCACTTTTTATTTTTTATTGCCTTGGTTCTGCAAATTGCCTTCCGAGTTCACTGCTGTAGCCACCTGCTTTCTAGCACATTCTGTGTGTACTATGGAGCTTTGCTTTCCGTGGTGCTCCTCAGTCCCTCTTCCCTTTGTCCTGTCGCATAGGGTCACATTTCCCTTGTTAGGTCCCTGCTCTCCAGCGTCCCCTCCTTTGCCAGGGAAGTGCCCTGGGACTAGCGTGCACCCGGAGGCCTGCCTGGCTCTGCAGGTTCTACTCCTGCTCTGAGGTGGTCTTCAGGTGGCCTTCATTCTCTTTTGTCCCTTTGTTATCAGCTTGTCTGTGCTTATAACATCAAACTGCTCTCTGGGCCATTTCAGAAATAGATTCTTTTTACAATTAAGATTTTATTATTATTATTAGTAGTAGTATTACAATTAAATTTTTTTGGGGGGTGGTGCCTATGGCTCAAAGGAGTAGGGTGCTGGCCCATATGCTGGAGGTGGCGAGTTCAAACCCAGCCCAAAAACTGCAAAAAAAAGAAAAAAAAGTACCTGGGACTATAGGCACCTACCACACCACCCGGCTATTTTTTTGTTGCAGTTTGGCCAGGGCCGGGTTCAAACCCACCACCTTTGGCGTATCACTGAGCCACAATTGCTGCCCTACAATTAAATTTATTTATTTGTATCAATTGCTGCCCTACAATTAAATTTATTTATTTATTTTTTTGAGACAGAGCCTCAAGCTATTGCCCTGGGTAGAGTGCTATGGCGTCACAGCTCACAGCAACCTCCAATTCCTGGGCTTAAGCGAGTCTTTTGCCTCAGCCTCCCAAGTAGCTGGAACTACAGGCATCCGCCACAAGCCCGGCTATTTTTTGGTTGTAATTGTCATTGTTGTTTGACAGGTCGGATTCAAATCTACCAGCTCTGGTGTATGTGGCTGGCGCCTTAACCGCTTGAGCTACAGGCGCCACCACAATTAAAATTTTTTAACATCTATAGTGTGACTCTTTGTAATCCTTAAAATGAAGTGGCTTCTGCAACGGCTTCCCTCTTGGGCTTGGATGCTTCACAGATCCACACCTGGTTTCTAGGTAGCTTGTTTGGCTGGCCCTGGCAACATTTTCTCTTTAGCCTTGGGTGCCAGTCACACTCTCCTGGCCTTGGCAACGTGGTCACTCTTGCCACAGGTGGGCTTCTGAAGGTGCTGGGCCACAGAGCCGCAGCAGCAGCACAGTGTGGGCATCTTAAACCCCGACAGTGACATTCCGTTGGTGGTTCGCGCCTAAGGCCAAGAACAAAGAACAGATGTGTGATCTTTTTTTTGAGACAGAGCCTCAAGCTGTCACCCTGGAGAGAGTGCTGTGGCATCACAGCTCACAGCAACCTCCAATTCCTGGGCTCAAGTGAGTCTCCTGCCTCCACCTCCCAAGTAGCTGGGACTGCAGGCGCCCACCACAACGCCCGGCCATTTTTTGGTTGCAGCCGTCATTGTTGTTTGGCGGCCCGGGCTGGATTCGAACCCACCAGCTCAGGTGTACATGGCTGGCGCCTTAGCCCGCTGAGCCACGGGCGCCGAGCCCAGATGTGTGATCTTAAGTTTGCTTTATGTCTTTTTCTTTCTCTCAGTCTTTATTCTATAAACACTGGTTTCCCATGATCTGCTCTTTTGCATTCCTTGCCACCCTGGCCCCTTGAGGAAGAGTGACACTATGCAGCCCTGTCAAGTGGCTAAAGCAGAACCAAAAGTTAGCACCCTACATTCTATCCTTTCCTTTACTGCATGATCAGACAAGCCTGGGGTTAGTAAGATCACTCACCTGACAGCCCCTTTGTCTCTGTTTCAGCATCACAGCTGCATGGATATAGGCAATCACACACCTGTTCCACTGAAGTCTCCAGAAGGGCAGCCTGTAGTGTTTCTTACTATCTGTAAAATCTCTTCTACTGAGCTGTGGGGACAGGCAGGGATACAAATTATCAGTCTGTGCAACTGGCGGTAAAATTATTCATTTAGCCTTTTTAAAAAGAGATGGGGTGTTGCTCAGACTACCTTGCGGTGTTGCTCAGACTACCTTAGTGCAAGTAATCCATTTACCTCAGCCTTCACAGTAGCTGAGACTACAGGCACAGCACTGTACCTGGCTGATTTTTAATAATGACTTTTACAGGCTGGGCTCAGTGGCACACACCTGTAATCCCAGCAGTCTGGGGGGGCAAGGCAGGTGGATTGCTTGAGCTCTGCAGTTCAAGATCAGCCTGAGCAAGAGCTACTTTTAGTCTCTACTAAAAAAAGAAAAACTAACTGGGCATTGTAGTGGGTGCCTCAAGTCCCAGCGACCTGGGAAGCTGAGGCAAGAGGATTCCTTAAACCCAAGAGTTTAAGGTGGCTGTGAGCTATGATGATACCACGGTACTCTACCCAACTGAGTGTGACTCTGTCTAAAAAAAAAATTACTTTTACATTTCTGCTGCCTCCCCCGTCATCCATTGTCTTCCTGGGCTGCTGCATAACTTCCATGTTAGAGAATAAAAATGGAGAGGAGTACGCTAACGTGATTGGGATTTAACCTCTAGAATCATACTGTTGGGTTCAAGTCCTTGACTAATTAAAACATCACTAGGGAAGGCAGCCTCAATGGTTCAAATTACATATTACAAGTATCACATATGTTTGAGTATTTATAGAGGCGTTATTCCAAAGACCCCAAAAGGAGAAATAACTCAAAATGTCTATCAACCAGTGAATGAATAAACAAAATGTGGCCTATCCATGCAATGGGCTGTTATTCAGCCATAAAAGAAATGAACTTCTGATACCTGGTAGAACATGGATGAACCTCGAAAGCACTGTGCTAAGTGAAAGGAGCCAGACAGACACACACAGGACACAGTGTATGGAATTTCTGTGAAATGTCTGCAACAGGCAAATCTGTAGAGATGGAAAGCAGAGGAGTGGTTACCAGCGGGCTGCTGAATCCTGCAGTACTCCTAACCAGAATATGTGCCAAACAATTCTAGTTGGCGATGTCCGCAGCCGCCAGTGCTATTGACTTACTGTGATTCATTTAATCATTTGCCTACTGTTGAGCGCTTGGGTTATTAACGAGATTTTGTGATTATTGATAATGGCAAACCTTCCTTTCAAAGTTTAATATAGTTTTTTAAAAATTCTACTTCCTACACTAAGCCTTGCACTTAAAAAATACTCCATAAATATTTGTTGAATTATCTGTGTTTGCTAATCCTATTTCATTAGTGTGGGTAATTACCTACTGTTCCAGAGTGTTTCAAAAAAGATAATGCCCCATAAATTATGTGCCTTTTAGTAAGAGCTGTACATTTTACATTTGTAAGCTGTGTTTGTTTTTTCCCCAAATAGAAAATAATTTGCTTGCCTTTTCCGGTCACAAAGGTAATATCTGTTAATTATGAGAAATTCATCTAACGTCCTTGCCTGGTCTGTGACCTTTACATTTAGAGTCCTCTAAACAGCTCCACATCTGCTAGGGAACTCGCTTCTCATCTACCTGCCATGTCATTCTTTTCATTATCTTCTCTGCTTTTGAGTTTGCTTGACTTTGATCATTTTCTTCCTAATAGCTCCTTAGATGCCTTCTCTGTGAGAGGAGTCTGGGGTGCCATTGTCATTTTGTCCAAAGATCGTGTCCAGCTTGTTTGCAAATAAGGAGGAAGGATAGAGTGTTTGTCATTTGTTTTGCTAAGTTAACACACTTAATTTCTACCTTTTCTCTCTCTTTTTTTTTTTTTTTTTTTTTGAGACAGAGTCTCAAGCTGTCACCCTGAACAGAGTGCTGTGGCATCACAGCTCACAGCAACCTCCAATTCCTGGGCTCAAGCGAGTCTCCTGCCCCACCTCCCAAGTAGCTGGGACTACAGGCGCCCGCCACAACACCCGGCCTTTTTTTGGTTTCAGCTGTCATTGTTGTTCGGCGGGCCCGGGCTGGATTCGAACCCGCCAGCTCAGGTGTACGTGACTGGCGCCTTAGCCCGTTGAGCCACAGGCGCCGAGCCTCTCTCTCTTTTTTGCCTTAAAATTTTCTGACATTCTGAAGCTACAGGCTTTTCTGTGACACATTTAAAACCCTGATGTTTTAGATGGCTCTTCTGCAGGAAGGAAGGAATGGACTTTCAGGACCTTGTTTCCTTCCCTTTGTTGTGCAGCAGAGCTGACCACTCATTAGTGTCCGGTCTCCTTTCCCTGCCACCCCTTGATTGCTCAGCACACCTGGAGAAGGGATGTGGCAGTAATGATGAGCTGTTCTCTCTTTACAAAGCTAGTGTTACTGGCCTGTGCTTGGCTTTTCTCTTGAGAGTTATTTTTTCAGAAACTTGAATGATCTCGTGCCCTCTGTGTCCTTTTCTGAAACCCCCATTTTTACTAACAGCAAACATGGATCAGGGTCAGGGTTAAAGTCCAGGAAATGAAGTGAAACTAACAGGCCTTCCCAGTGATGGAGAGACCTCATTTTCGCCAGCCGTCTAGTGGCTCTAAGCTTCCTTGTGAATGGTATACCACTTGGGCCCCTGTCACTTGCAGCCACATAAGGATCAGGCCAGAGACAGGAGATGAAAGTGTGGAGCGGTTGGAGACTGGGTACTCCTCACTGGAATTGAGGATGCATATCTAGGAGAGCCAGGCTCATTACTTTATCAGCCAATGCTGAGAACTGAAAGACTGTTTTACTCTTAGGATGAGGCAGTTACTTGCTTATTTAGATTTCAAACCCTACACTCCTGATTTAAGTTAAGACCTTCCCAAACATCTTTGCCAATTCAGTAAGTCTGTTCAGGGATTGTAGATGCTGGTTGAGCTTTATGCAGACAAAGGAACCCCTAACCTCATTCATGAGCACTGGGGAATTCTAATTAGAAAGACTGTGGGTCTCTTTTTCCCTATTTAACTGAAATGGAGGTGAGGGAAGAAACCACTTTGTCAGTGATGTAGGGGGTAGGCAGCTTTCTCTTTGTCGAGCCTTGTCAGTCTAAAATTTTCAGGGACAATTCCAAAGTGTTGGGAAAATGAGGTCAAAATTCTTGGGTGGTTTTGTGCCTGCTGATTGTTTTTCCCTTACTGACTGGATAATTGGGATGGTGTCTTGCTCTGTTGCCCAGGCTGGAGCACAGTGGTGTGATGATAGCTCACCACAGCCTTGAACTCCTGGGCTCAAGTGATCTCCTGCCTCAATGTCCTGTGTAGCTTGGATGACAGTTGCATGCCACCATCCCGAGCTATTGTTTTTGTTTGTTTGTTTGTTTTGTTTTGTTTTACTTTGTTCACAGAGACAGGTTCTTGTTATATCACTCAGGCAGGTCTTGAACTCCTGGCCTCACTGTATTTCCTTATTTACAGCTAAATTTATTTAAAAGAATGCAACAGTAAAATAATCGTGGCAGCTAAATTAGTTCCACTCTCCTGGAGTGTCTCTCTCTCTCTCTTTTTTTTTTTTTAAGATAGTCTCATTAGGTGCTGTGGAGTCACAGCTTGCAGCAACCTAAAACTCTTGGGCTTAAGCAATTCTCCTGCCTCAGCCTCCCAAGTAGCTGGGACTACAGGCGCCCACCACACTGCCCGGCTATGTTGTTGTTGTTGTTGTTGTACTTGTCATTATTGTTTAGCAGGCTCGGGCTGGGTTTGAACCTGCCAGCCCCTGGTGTATGTGGCCAGTGCCCTAACCACTGAGCTGTGGGCACCGAGCCTGGAGTATCTCTTTTATTTGTTACTGTATTTTGCTGTGAATAACGCACACCCTTTTGAGGGAAAAATAAGGACATGCATTATACATGGGTAGTATGAATTCTATATCTATATAAAGGTTTTTAATTCTTTTATTTATGCTTATGCACTAAAAGTGTAACTCTAGAAAGCAATGATGATGTCTGTGTACAAAATAATACCCTAGAATATGGTAATCGTGTCCCCTTCATGCTAACCCTCTTCCCAGTTGCCCCCTCACCAGGCAGGCACCGTAGCTGCAAGAGCTTCCAGCCCCACTGACTGCGCCAGACACTGCTACTGCTGTCTGGGAAGTGCACATGCTGCCGGTGGCAGTGGTGGCGGCAATGCGATGAACGGTTGGCATTGGAACCTCCTTGAAAGCAGGGTGGAAGTGGCCTGCAGTAGCACCTCTCTCTCTTGCAAGAAGTGTGAGGTGTGGAGCTGGCTGCTGCAGAGAAGCTGAGAGTGAGCCCCACGCAGCAGGTGAGAATGGTCAGTATGACCTGAGCCCCTGACCTCCCCTAGCTGTCCCCTCCTGGCCTAGCCTTGTCCCCACATCCTCTTGTTTCCTATTCTTACCCATGTCTGTTGATGAGAACATGGCCATGGCCACTCTGCTCAGTGGGCTATTTCCTAGGAAGCTGATGTAAGGGGCCAGGGCTGGCTGTGCCTGCCCGGGCTCCTGACAGTAGATGCCTGCCCTTTTTGGGGTACCTCATCTCTTGTACAGCTGGCCCCATTCTGAGGCTCCTGGGACACTGTGCTGAGGAGGAAGATCCCTGAGCTAGGATCTGGGAGACCTGGGTTCCGAGACCTGGTTCTCCTAGTAGCCTGCTTGTGTGACCTTGGCCCTCAGTCTCCATGAAGTTTCTGTCTGTGAGGGTATTTGGCAGTGAAGCATGTAAGCTCAGGGCTACTTGAGCCCATAGGTTATAGTTTTGAGCCTATGATCTGTGTTGAGTTGGTATTCCCAGATTTACCAGTGGGAAGAACTATCTAGGATCTTTTTTTTCCCCCCTTGGTAGAGTGCTGTGGCATCACAACTCACAGCAACCTCTAGCTCTTGGGCTTAGGCGATTCTCTTGCCTCAGCCTCCCGTGTAGCTGGGACTACAGGCGCCCACCACAAATACCTGGCTATTTTTTTGTTGCAGTTTGGCTGGGGCCGGGTTCGAACCTGCCACTGTTGGTATTTGGTGCTGGTGCCCTGCTCACTCTGCCACAGGCACCGCCCCATCTGGGATCTTTTTAATGGCACAGGTACCCAGGCCTTCCTCTTGGAGAGCTGATTCAGTGTATCTGGGTGTGGGTCAATTCCCAATCATGTCAGCGTACTCCTGCACAGGCTGCAAGGTGATTTATAGGATTTGCAAGTTTTGGAGAGGAGTACACTGTGACATAACTGAGTGCCCAATGACTAAAAGGATCAAGGAGGTCATAGTCTAGTCACTAAACAGAAATGTAAGTGCAGAGTGCTTCACTGGGGTGTCATCAGGGAAGGCTCCTCCTTGCTGGAGTTCTCAGCAGAGCAGAGATGGTCTCACTGACAGACATAGGTCTGACATGGGTAAGAATAGAAAATGAGAGAATGTGGGACAAGGTTGGCCTGGGAGGGGACAGTTGGGGGGCGTTGGGTGCCCAGATTATCCTGCCCACTCTCACCTGCTGCCTGGGCTGGCTCCCAGCTGCTCCACAGTGACTGGCTTCACATCTTATGCTTCTTGCAAGAGAAGAGGCACCATTGCAGCCAATTCTGCCCTCCATTAAAAAATTAAAACAGTGCCGAGGCTGAGATGGGGAGATTGCCTGAGCTCCTGGGTTCGAGGCCAGCCTGAGCCAAAGTGAGACCCCGTCTCTAAAAATAATCTGCGCATTGTGGCGGGTACTTGTAGTCCCAACTACTTGGGAGGCTGAGGCAAGAGAATTGCTTAAGACCAAGAGTTTGAGGTTGCTATGTGCTGTGACTCCATGGCACTCTACCTAGGGTGACAAAGTGAGACTCTGCCTCAAAAAAAAAAAAAAAAATTAAAATGAAAGATTTTTTTTCCCTGAAAGTTTGGGCCAAAAATGTTAGATGTGCATTATACACGGGAGTGTGTAATACACAGCAAAATATGGTAGATATTTATTTATTTATTATTTATTTTTTTTTTGTAGAGATAGAGTCTCACCTTATCGCCCTCGGTAGAGCGCCATGGCGTCATACAGCTCACAGCAACCTCTAGCTCCTGAGCTTAGGTGATTCTCTTGCCTCAGCCTCCCAAGTAGCTGGGACTACAGGTGCCTGCCACAACGCCCGGCTATTTTTTTTTTTTTTTTTTTTTGAGATTGAGCCTAAAGCTGTCACCCTGGATCAAGTGCTGTGGCATCACAGCTTACAGCAACCTCCAATTCCTGGGCTCAAGAGAGTCTCTTGCCTCCGCCTTCCAAGTAGCTGGGACTATAGGCGCCCCCCACAACACCCAACCATTTTTTGGTTGCAGCCATCATTGTTGTTTGGCGGGCCAGGGCTGGATTCGAACCCACCAGGGCAGGTGTACATGGCTGGCGCCTTATCCCGTTGAGCCACAGGCGCCAAGCCCGGCTATTTTTTTGTTGTTGCAATTTGGCCAGGGCCGGGTTTGAACCTGCCACACTCGGCATGTGGGGCCAGTGTCCTACTCGCTGAGCCACGGGTGCTGCCCTATTTATTTATTTTTAACACGGCGGCTCATGCCTGTAATCCCAGCACTGTGGGAGGTTGAGCAGGGAGAATTGCTTGAGCTCAGGAGTTCAAGACTGGCCTGAGCGAGTGTGAGATCCCGACTCCTAAAAAAATGGAAAAACCCAGCCGGGTGCTGCGGGCAGTGCCTGTAATCCCAGCAGCTTCTGGAGGCTGAGGCAGCAGTGAACTATGACACCTTTGCACTCTGCTCAGGGCATAGGGTGGGACTCTGTCTCAATAACAACAACAAAAAAAACATCAGTTTTAAAAATCCTGTAGTCTTTTTGTGTATGATCTCTTCCTAACAATAACCCTGGAGGTAAAAAGTGTTACCTTGAAGAGGGCGAGGCTCTAAGGGTTGAACTGGGAAGTGGTGAGCTCAGCCCAGCTTGTCTCTGCGTCTGCTGCCTGTGCCAGGTCCTCTGCACCAGGCTGCTGCTGGGACAGAGCAAAGCACACCCCAAACCTAGAAGACGGGCATGTTTGTGCTTTTACTTCTCTGAATGGCTCCAGGTTTTCTTTGTCATTTCTGTGCTTGTGTCCTTTGCAGAGCCTTTAGCTTCCTTTTATTTTTCCTACCCCAGCAGGCCCTGACATGATGCCTGGAGTGGAGGGGCAGGTTCTTTGCTCAGACATCTTAGTTCTCATCTGTTTTACAAAATTATCCTTAGCCTTTGTTCTTTTTTTCCTTTTATTTTCTCTCTAGAATGTTGCTTCTTCAAGGCAACAGTAAAGATAAAGATAATCCTGCCCAAGGGTTTGAGGAAATGTAAAGAAGTATTTTTAGCAAAGCAGCTGAGTTTTTTAGCAGGGATGTTTCCATACTCCTTGTTCCCCTAGTGTAAGCGGGTTGTCTTCCTCACGACACCAAGAAAACAAGTGTATAAATGGATGCAGTCAGGTGGCAATTGAGCCAAGGGCCACACAAGGTATCTTGGCCACATTTCCTCTGTCACATGCCTGTATTTTTATGCATTGAACACATTAAATTTGTATCCAGGCCCAACTCCATTCCTTGATACCCAGTTGGAAAGGACCAGGGTTGAGGCAGCTTGGAGGGTGGAGGGAAAACAAAGAAATGGCCCTGAGATTCTTGGGGTTGATGGGAAAACATTGCTTAGAGTTGGCCTGCTGCCCTTCCCGAAGCTCCAGATAGATCCCTAGGAGACAGGCCTTCCAGGGACTTCCACTTTCCCTGGTGTTAGGTCTGTGCACATTTTCCCATCCCTCTCTATCTGTCCCAGTTCCATCTTCTGAGTTCTAGGGCTTCCTTCAAAATTGAGTCCTAGTTTCACGCTTTCCTTCCTATCCAGCTGTTAGGCAGGGGCTTGTGGCAGGAAAAAGAAGACAGAAACTTCCGTTGTCCATGGGAGAGTGCCAGGGATGCTGGGTGAATATCTCTGCTGACACTTAGCCTGGCACCTTTCAGCAAGGTTCACCTTGTCTGCATGTGGAGTCTGGGCAGACTGTTTCCTGGCCTTTCCCCTCCTGCCTTCCCCTTCCTCTGTGCCCCAGCGAGGTATACTCTGGGTGGTCCCTCATCACCTACAAATGCCTTCTCTCTGTCTCTGCTGATCTGATTACTTCAGATTGAACCAGGCTTATTCTGAGTTCATTCATTCATATATTCATTCAGCAAGTATTTTGTGCCTGGCGCTGTTTGTAACCTGCATTTTCAAGGCCATACCTGCTATTATCAAACCACTTGCAGAAGTTTGACTCACTTATGTGCCTTTGACCTGATGCCCATTTCATAAATCCTGGTTTTTCTCTCAAGCAACACAGTATCTCTTTCCCAAAGAATTAAGGCCTAGATTTTAATTCTGACCTCATACAAAGGGTGTTGGTTCCTGGACCAGGCCCCACACTGCCACATCTCATTGTCTTCTCAGCCATGGGAAGTTAGATCCCTGACCCTTGCCTTGTTATGTGTTTACTGTTCCTAGCATAGCATGGATCCTCAGAGTCGGTCCATTCTCTCACTGCTGCTGGCCTGGAGCCCATTTGACTGTGTCACTGTGCCGCCTCCTTCCAGCCAGTGATTTTTCATTTCTTCCCAGCTTGTCAGGCTCCTAGGGAGGTCTCTAGAGAGTCTAACATCTGCACACAGGCCCACCAGGACTCTGCAAGGTGCTCTGTAAGGATGAGTGAAGAGAGATAAGGCCCGAGGCAGTCTGCTTGGGCCCGGGATTGTAAGAGTCCTTTCCAGGCACTCTTCCAAAGCCCTCTTGTCTATGTGGGTGCTGGAGGCTTACTGGGCTTGGTCTAGCTCCTCTCTGAGCTACCCAATTAGAGGACTTTTGGACAGAGAAGATCTTCCAGGGACAAGGCCTGAGAGTTGCTAGCCTCTACTCTTGGGCCTTTTTCACTTGGCTGGAGTTCTGCTTTGAAGCCAGGGTGAAGAGAGTATCTGCAAGTCACACAAACTCAGTGTGGTTTAGGGGGTGAGCAGGCCTTTTAATTTATTCTTCAGTCTCTAATTTCCCCACACATCTCATATCCATACCCTCAAAATGAGATTGTTAGAAGTAGAATGTTAATAGCACAATCAGTTCTACTGGACTCAAGACATGGTGTTTTGTTTACTTCCCTTCTCCAGAAGCTGTAGGTAGAGGGAAGAATTCTGATTGACTTGCATATGAATTTGTCTTTAATGTAAAATTCTTTAGGAAGAGGGTAAAGGATACTACTTGCTGTTTCCCTCGCCACCCGGGGAGCTCACAGGCTGCTGTGAAGGAAGGGACGCAGGCATGTGACTAAAGACTCCATACTTGGTAATGGATGCTCCATCAGGGATGAGAAGACATGCTAGGGTAGGGGAGAGCTAACCAGTCTCCAGTTTGTCCCCTTCCTGTAGCAGGAGGCCTTCCTAGACCACCCCAGGTTCTGGGTCATCCTTGGAAGACCTTCCCTGCAGCCCGCCTGGAATATGGTATTTCCATCCCAGAAGGCTGAGGCCAAGGCACCTCTTTGCCTAGGTCACTCAAGTTCAGGCTAAATAATCTCCTCCTTATTGTACAGAATGCCAACCGTTTTCCACACCCTTCCCCCCTTCTTGGTAACTCTCTCTCATCCACCAGGGCGATGGACATGCACTGATGTCAGTGTTGGATTTTTTGAAGTTTGAGTCTAGCCAAGGCAAACCACGCACACCAGACAGAGCCCAGAGATGATGTGCAAAGCAATGAACATCAGCCTATAAAACAAGATGGGCTCTGCCTGGCTTGGTTGTAGTTTTCCCTGGAATTTCAGACTTGACCTCTTTTCTTTTCTTTTCTTTTTTTTTTTTTTTTTGAGACAGAGCCTCAAGCTGTCACCCTGGATAGAGTGCTGTGGCATTACAGCTCACAGCAGCCTCCAATTCCTGGGCTCAAGCGAGCCTCTTGCCTCTGCCTCCCAAAGAGCTGGGACTACAGGCATCCACCACAACGTCCGGCCATTTTTTGGTTGCAGCCACCATTGTTGTTTGGCGGGCCTGGGCTGGATTCGAACCCTCCAGCTCAGATGTACGTGGCTGGCGCCTTAGCCCCTTGAGCCACAAGCGCCGAGCCTTGACCTCTTTTCTTAGTTTATCAGTTCTCCATATTTTGGAACTCCCTTATCCTAGGTTGGACAAGGTGAGAGGCCATTTCTGGAAACCTGTATCAATTTGAACAGAACTCTTTTTTTTTTTTTTTTGTAGAGACAGAGTCTCATTTTATTGCCCTCGGTAGAGTGCTGTGGTGTCACGCTGCTCACAGCAACCTCCAACTCCTGGGCCTAGGTGATTCTCCTGCCTCAGCCTCCCGAGTGGCTGGGACTACAGGTGCCCGCCACAACACCCAGCTATTTTTTTGTTGCAGTTTGGCCAGGGCCGGGTTTGAACTCACCACCCTTGGTATATGGGGCTGGTGCCCTACCCACTGAGCCATAGGCACTGCCCTGCACAGACCCTTCTTGATGAGCAAAGTACTTTCATTGTATGTTTCTTGTTTTGTAGATGATTTGCCTAATTTGCCCAAGGTCACCGAGAATCAGGGCTGGGATCCAGGTTCTCTGCAGGGTCTCTTGGCTCCATAACTACCCAGTGCTTGATCCCTGCTGTTAAGCTTTGAGGAGGCCAAGGTGAATATGCCATGTCTCAGGACTGGCAGCTCCTACAGACTCAGGTTCTCTGCAGACTTGGGTGAGTGACCTGCTGCCTGTAGCCAGCCATGTTGCTTAGGCAGTGAGGCCCTCTTGACCCTGTCAGGAGCAGAGACTGCACATGTAAAATTGGCTAGTGATGGCTCGGCGCCTGTGGCTCAGCGGGCTAGGGCGCTGGCCATGTACACCTGAGCTGGCGGGTTCGAATTCAGCCCGGGCCCGCCAAACAACAATGACGGCTGCAACCAAAAAATGGCCGGGTATTGTGGCGGGCGCCCGTAGTCCTAACTACTTGGGAGATGGAGGCAGGAGACTCACTTGAGCCCAGGAATTGGAGGTTACTGTGAGCTGTGATGCCACAGCACTCTGTCCAGGGTGACAGCTTGAGGTTCTGTCTCAGAAAAAAAAACCAAAAACCAAAAAACAAACTGGCTAGTGACAAGCTGCAAGGCCTTCTGAACAAAGCTGTGGGAAGTGCTGAGGAAGATGAGAGGGGCTGGTGGGTCATCCTGAGAGGTTTGGTGAGTGGAACTGGGAGGCTTCCCTGGGAACTGAGAGAGAGCCAGGGAAGAGACTGGCCTCTGCTGGGAGTCCTTTGTTCCTAAGGAGCCCCCGCAGGACTAGCAGGAGGTCCAGCAGAATCAGTAGCTGAAGGACACATGGGCTTGGGGTGTTTGTTTTGGAGGACAAAGGGAAGGAGGGACTGAGGTAGAAGGGGGGACCTTCCTGCTGAGGAGCTGAGGAGCACTGCAGAAGGCTGGAGGCAGGGCTGAGAAAGAGGAAGGGGGGCTGGAACCTGGCTCCCCAGCAGGGCCCGGTTGTCTGCCTTGGTGCTCTCTCTGTGTCTTGGCACGAGACTTGAGGATATGTGCTGGAAGTTTCCCAACCTGGCACGTGGCCTCTGAGGTCCCTGCATGATCACTGAGTACAGAGTGGCCCACAGCTGGCTCCTGACTCCAGGGCTGCTGGGCAGCTGAGGGAGAACTTGCTTTGTTCTACAACTATTTACTGAGCACCATGTGTTCTGGGCACCGAGCTATATACACATATCTAACCAGAAACACAGAAGGGAAAGAAGGCCCCAGCCTCATGTCCTGTCACTAGAGGAGATGCAGAAGGCCAGTTTCTGGTCACTTACAGCTGTGATCAGTGCTGCAAAGGCAAAGCAAGTGGGTAATGAGAGTGCATTGGCCTTGCCAGTTGGTCCTGGGGATGCCGCCCTCCTATCAGCCTCCCACAGCAGGCAGCGGCTGGGTGTGGATCTTGGCAGAACATAGGGAACTTTAGGCAGGTTTCAGACACTCAACCCCTTGCCCTTGTGTGGTGGGGTGGAGGGTGGGAGGAGCCACGCCAACATCCCTGCCCCCTCCCTGCTGGGGGCCTGGTGCTCAAGCTATCTGCCTGGTAAGCCCCTTCCCACTGGTGCATGCTAGGACCTGCGTGGCACTGCTGTGAACCAGCCCCTGGAGCGCCACTGGAGGCGATGGCAGACGTGCCTGCAGAGGACAGGGCCTGTTCCAAGTTGAATTGAATGCTTTCTTGCCTGATAGCAGGTTATCACTATGTACATTATCTAAGTTTGTTCTTTCCTCACCTTTTTGGAGCATTTACTATGGGCCAGGTTCAGTCCCTCCCTCAAAGAACTCCTTCTGAAGTCTCCCTGCATTCCTTCTTCCTGGTTTCCTTCCTGTTGACCTTACTGAGAGAGATCGTCAGGGATAAGGTATGAAATTTAAACAAACCACCTGTTTCACCCAATAGGTGCTCAGGGAGAAGAGATGATAGGAAAGTTGTAATGACCTGGCTTATGCAAGTGTTTGGATTGCCTGAGATTCTGAATTGCTGAGGTGGCTGGATATTCCCAGAGAGGAGAAAACAAGAAGTAGCAGGGCTACTTTTGGGGGAGTCACCCTGTTAACCCTTCAAATCCCCATGGGGGCTGTGTCGTCAGGGTCAACACCACCCTCAGTCCTGGACACTCATGGCCCTCATCCCAGAATCTTCACCTCAGGGGAGCCCACGCTTGGGAGTACTTTTCTCCAAATTTTCCAAGTTGTCTTCAGTGCCTGGCTCCAGCTGGGGCCCTGGTGCCACTCTGGCTGGGTGCTGCAGACCCACACTGACCCTTTGGGATCCCTCCACTTGGTTCCACAGGCTGTTTGTTCCAGGGCCCCATGTCTGAGCTCAATTTAGGGAGATGGCTACAGTATTTCTCTTGTGGGAGCACATGAAATTGGGCTTCCAGAATGATAGTGACACTGATTTTGAGTGTCTAAAGTTTTTTATATAGGCAGGTCCTCAAAATATACGTCTGGAGCTCCACACATTCTAGGGGCAGCCCTGCCCAGGAGCCACCCACTGGGCTCTGCTTAGCAGCTCTGGGTTTGGACCAGAAAAGAGGACAAAGGCCTATTGTGTGTCCCTGGGGCCTGAATGGCACTTTGTTTTCCCCGTGTGGCCCTGCAGGCCAAGTGGCTTTATTGCTCCTGTGGTTGTAACAGTCTCCAGTGAGAAATCTGTTCCTCTGTGGACTTCAGGTTGCTTTACTGAATATCCTGGGGGGATGGGGCTTTCAGCCAACTTGGGGTCTTGTGCTAAGTGCTTGCTGGGTGGGGGCTCTTGACCGCAGTGCTGAAAGAAGGAGCCTTCCCTTCTAGGAGATCTCAGCTGTCATAGAGGAAAGGGAGGAGAATGTGTTGGGAATTGGTGGGAAAGCCCCCTCCCCGCCCTGAGGTGCACTGAGTCTGGTGGCGGCGGCTGGGCAAAGGCAGAAGAGCATAGTGTTTGCTACCCTCTCCTTTTTCTGCCTTCTTGCCCTCTTTCCCCAACCATACCCATTCCCTCTTGGCCCATTCTAGTGTGGCAGCAGGAAAGCGATCCCAGGAGTTGAAGCTGCCTGTTCTGTGTTGAGGTCAGGGTAATGGACAGGTGGTGCTGGGCAGAGAGAGAAGCAAGTGGAGAGCAGTGGTTAGGTTGGAAGCCATAGGAAGCAACCTGTTAGGCTGAACTCCAGGTCCTTTAAGGCTCTCAGTCAGCTAGGTGTATCAGCCTACACCTGTCAGCAGGCACCGTGTCAGCAGGCATGGAGGGGTGGAGGCATCCCAAAAGGTCAGTGTGGATCTGGAGCACCCAGCCAGAATGGCACTGGGGCCCCGGCTGGCACCAGGCACTGGAGAAGGTTTGGAAAATTTGGAGAAAGGTACTGTCAGCACTCCCACCTGCTTCAGGACAGGAGTCACATCCACTCTTGTCTGCCTCTTCTGTGTCACTTTGGCTGTTGTTTTATCTGCCTTCCCCTAGACCAGCAGGGAGTGCCATCCTAGACTGGTGGTTCACAAAGTGGTTCAGAAAATCCTAGGCTGCAGGCACCTGCAGACCTTCAAGACCATCCCACGGGGTCTGTGAGTCCACGTGATTTTCATAGTAATGCTAATGGGTTTCTTGCTTTTCCTATTGTGTTGACATTTGCACCAAAGGTGCAGAAGTAGTAGCAGCCAGAGCTGCAGGCAGAACTCCAGGCTGCCTGGAGGCCCAGAGTGCTTCTGCCCATGTGTTCTCCTTGCGCCGGGCCAGCTTCGTTGGGAATGACCGAGTTTTGTTAACTCGGTGCTGCATACTCACCTTTAATACGCTGTATGAGGAAACGGGAAGTAAACATTCTGACTGAGCCTCAGTGTGGTCTCGAGGAAAAGCACTTCTAGGACTGAGTTGCACACTGAAGAAGTCATTTTCCTTTCAGTTTTACTTGAAAGAACAAGTGACAGATAACTGTGTTTATTCAGACTTGGGGCTGACAAACTTTTTCTCAGAAAGAAACATAGCCTGTTGCTTCGAAGAAAATAACAATATTTATGCCCAATGGTAAAATTAGCGTTTCTAAGCAAAAATTAGAATTTTGGAAAACTTGTATTTATCATCATGATCTTGGCAGCTTGAAGACTTTCTGATGAGATTGGTGGTATTAGGAATGTGGTATTTTGGGATTTTATTATAAAATGTATTGATATCTTGAAGATTAGCATAACTTCAGGGAACCAATATTTTTCAGATGACCAGTGTGTGACGTTGCAAAATCAGATTGGGTAAAAGGCACATTTGCAATTTAAGAAATGGATTTTAATGTCTGTTACAGAGTAAGAAAAATTCATAGGGTTTCAGATTCCATGTTAAAATTAACTATTCCTTATTGAGTTCTGGTGTGATATCAAAGATGATTATCCACAATTGTCTGTTAAAAGGCTATTGAAATATACCTCTTTTTTTTTTTTAGAGTGAGACTGTGTTGCCCTCGGTAGAGTGCGGTGGCATCACAGCTCACAGCAACCTCCAGCTCTTGGGCTAAGTTGATTCTCTTGCCTCAGCCTCCTGAGTAGCTGGGACTACAGGTGTCTGCCACAATGCCCAGCTATTTTTTTGTTGCAGTTTGGTGGGGGCCGGGTTCAAACCCACCACCCTCAGTATATGTGGCCGGCGCCCTCCCCACCAAGCCACAGGCGCTGCCTCAAAATATTCCTCTATTTTGCAACTCCATATCTAGGTGAATCCAGATTTTCTTCTTAAACAATATATCATGATAGATCAAATATAGAAGCACAAATAGGAGAATTCAGCTGTCTTCTATTAAGCTGGACATTAAAGAGATTTGCAAAAATGTAAAACATTCTTCTACATTTTTAAAAAAGTTATTAATTTTTTTTTTTTTAGATAGAATCTCACTGTGTCACCCTTGGTAGGGTGCCGTGGCATCACAGTCACCTCAAACTCTTGGACTCAAGCAATTCTCTTGCCTCAGCCTCCCAAGTAGCTGGGACTACAGGCCCCCGGCCACAAGGCCCAGCTATTTTTTTCTTATTGTTGTTGTTGTTGGTAGTTGCCATTGTTTACCTGGCCTGGGCTGGGTTCCAACTCACCACCCTCGGTGTATGTGGCTGGTGCCATAACCACCACATACTATATGGGCACTGAGCCTAAAAAAGTTATGTTTTACTAAATTTTTTTTTTTTTTTTGAGACAGAGTATCACTATTTCACCCTCAGTAGAGTGCCCTCGTGTCACAGCTCACAGCAACGTTAAACTCTTGGGCTTAATGGATTGATTCTCTTACCTCAGCCTCCCAAGTAGCTAGGCCTACAGGTACCTGTCACAACACTTGGCTATTTTTTTGTTGCAGTTGGCCCTGGCTGGGTTCGAATCTGTCACCCTTGGTGTATGTGGCTGGCACCGAGCCATTTTTATTAAAAAATGTATGTTAACCTGTAATGTGTTTATTATTTTTCAATTAGTTAATAAGTACAAATGAGGGAACTATACCACACAATAACCTAGCACTGAATTTGCTTTGCCTACAGAAAGCCCTTCTCCCTTACTAGAAGACTCTTTGAGGTCAAGAAACTTATAGACTTCTTGGTGGTTACAAGCAAAAACAAAAACTTTCATTCATACAAGTATTTTTTTTTTTTTGAGACAGAGCCTCAAGCTGTCACCCTGGATAGAGTGCTGTGGCATCACAGCTCACAGCAACCTCCAATTCCTGGGCTTAAGCGAGTCTCTTGCCTCCGCCTCCCAGGTAGCTGGGACTATGGGCGCCCGCCACAATGCCTGGTCATTTTTGGTTGAAGCCATCATTGTTGTTTGGCGGCCCCGGGCTGGATTCGAACCTGCCAGCTCAGGTGTACGTGGCTGCTGCCTTAGAACGTTGAGCCACAGGCGCCGAGCCATCATACAAGTATTTTAACTTTTCTTTTCTTTTCTTTTTTTGAAACAGACCCTCAAGCTGTCGCCCTGGGTGGAGTGCCGTGGCATCACAGCTCACAGCAACCTCCAACTCCTGGGCTCAAGCGATTCTCCTGTCTCCCCCTCCCAAGTAACTGGGGCTACAGGTGCCCACCACAACACCCGGCTATTTTTTTGGTTGTAGCCATCATTATTGTTTGATGGGCTGGGGCTGGATTCGAACCCGCCAGCTCAGGAGTATGTGGCTGGCGCCCTAGCCGCTTGAGGCACAGGTGCCGAGCCAAGGATTTTAATTTTTCAAGAAGCTTTAACATGTATTACTTTTTAAATTTTATTTACTTATTTGCTTTTTGAGAAAGAGTCTTACTCTGTCACCCCAGATAGAGTGCTATGAAGTCATGATAGTTCATAGCAACCTCAAACTTCTGTACTCAAGCGATCTTCCTGCTCGGCTTCCCAAGTAGCTGGGACTATAGGCACCTACCACAACACCTGGCTAGTTTTTATATCTTTCTTAGAGACAAGGTCTGGTTGAGGCTGGTCTCAAATTCCTGGCTGTGAGGAATTTATTATTTTTGATGTGCCATAATTTTTTTTTTTTTTTTGGGAAAAAGTCTTATTCTGTCTCCCTGGGTAGAGTGCTATGGTGACATAGTTCATAGCAACCTCAAAGTCTTGGGCTCAAGTGATCCTCTTATCTTAGCATCCCTAGTAGCTGGGACTCCAGGTACCCACCACAATGCCTCACTGTGGAACTCCTGAGCTCAGGTGATCCACCCGCCTCAGCCTCTCAAAAGTGCTAGGATTACAGGCATGAACCACTGCACCCAGCCTTAACATTTATTTTTATAACAGCTTTATTGGGATATAATTCACAGGCCATATAATTCACCCTTTTAAATATATAATTGAGAGGGTTTTTCTACATAGTGTTATGCAGCCATTTTCACTAATTTCAGAACATTCTCATCACCCTAGAAGGAAACCTGTTCCTTCCTGCCTCCTTTGGCAACCACTAATCTACTTTTTATCTCTGTGAATTTGCCTATTTCAACATTTTATATAAATGGAATCAACTACTACATGGGCTTTTGTGTTTACCGCCTTTCACCTAGGATGTTTCCAAGGTTCATCTACTTTGAAGCAACTAATAGTGCTCATTTTGTAATGACTGAATAGCATACCACTGTATGGATATATGTGGTATTTTGTTAATCCATTTATCAGCTGATGGACACCCTGCTTCGACTTTTTGGCTGTTGTGAACGATGCTGCTAAGATCATTGGTGTACAAATTTTGGGGTGGACATGTTTTCAGTTCTCTTGTATATACCAGTGGAATTGCTAGATCATTTGGTAACTATGTTTAATCATTTGAGAAACTGCCAGACTGTTTTCCTCCATTTTATATCCCTCCTCGTGTATAAGGTTCTGGTTTCTCCACATCTTCCCTAATACTTGTTATTGTCTGTCTGTTGATTACTGTGCCCTTGTGAGTATGAAGCAGTATCTCACTGTGCTTTGATTTACATTTTCTTTATGGCTAACGATGTTGAGCATCTTTTCATGTGCTTCCTTGGAGAAATGTCTATTAAGATCCTTTGCCTATTTTAGTTAGTGTTTACTTTTCATTATCAACTTGAAAGAGTTCTTGATATATTCTGGATACTAGACCTTTATTAGATCATATGATTTATAAAACTTTTCTCCCATCTATGAATTATCTCTACTTTCTTGATGGTGTTCTTAGAAGCACATTTTTTTTTTTCATGAGACAGAGTCCCTCTGTGTTTGCCTAGATAGAGTGCTATGGTGTCAGAGCTCACAGCAACCTCAAACTCTTGGGCTTAAGCGCTTCTCTTGCCATAGCCTCCCAAGTAGCTGTACTATAGGTGACTACCATAATGCCTGGCTATTTTTCTGTTGCAGTTGTCATCATTGCTTAGCTGGCTGGGGCTGGGTTCGAACCTGCCACCCTTGGTATATGGGGCTGGCGCCCTACCCACTGAGCCATAGGTACCACCCATTGTTATTTTATTATTATTACTTTTTTAGAGACAGAGTTCTCACTTTATTGCCCTCAGTAGAGTGCTGTGGTGTCAGAGCTCACAGCAACCTCCAGCTCTTGAGTTTAGGCGATTCTCTTGCCTGAGTCTCCTGTATAGCGGGGAGTACAGGCACCTGCCACAACGCCCGGCTATTTTTTGTTGCAGTTCGGCCGGGGCTGGGTTTGAACCCGCCACCCTTGGTATATGGGGCTGGTGCCCTGCTCACTGGGCCTCAGGCACCACCCTATTTATTTATTTTTTTAAATTTATATTTACTTATTTATTTAGGAGTTCAACATTTATTTATCCAGGAAAAATAGAAAGTTGGTTTTATCATTAAGAAAATCCACTGAAAATAGCAACCGAGGGGAAAGGAGAGGAGGAAGGGGGATCAGTATATCCCACTTAATGGGCACAATGTAAAGGTGTGCAGCACACCGCCTGGGTGCAGGACACAACTACAACAGGGACCCTATTCGACAAATGCAAACACTGTAATCTAATCATTTGTACCCTCATTAATATGAAATTTAAAAAATAATTAAAAAATAGCAACTGAATCTTTTTTTTTTTTTTATATTGTTGGGGATTCATTGAGGGTACACGAAACCAGGTTACACTGATTGCATTTGTTAGGTAAAGTCCCTCTTACAATTGTGTCTTGCCCCCAAAAGATGTGTCACACACCAAGACCCTACCACCCTTTCCTCCTTTCTCTCTCTGCTCTCCCCTTTCTCCATCCCCACCGTGTCATTAATTGTCCTCATATCAAACTTGAGTACATGGGATTCATGCTTCTCCATTCTTGTGATGCTTTACTAAGAATGTTGTGTTCCACTTCCATCCAGGTTAATACAAAGGCTGTAAAGTCTTCATTTTTTTTAATGGCTGAATAGTATTCCATAGTGTACATATACCATGGCTTGTTAATCCATCCTGGGTTGGGGGGCATTTAGGCTGTTTCCAGCCTAAAATTGTAAATTAAGCTGCAATAAACAGTCTAGTGCAAGTGTACTTATGATAAAAGGATTGTTTTCCTTCTGGGTAGATGCCCAGTAATGGGATTGCAGGATCAAATGGGAGGTCTAGCCCGAGTTCTTTGAGGGTTCTCCCTACCTCCTTCCAAAATGGTTATATTAGTTTGCAGTCCCACCAGCAGTGTAAAAGTGTTCCCTTCTCTCCACATCCAGGCCAGCATCTGCAGTTTTGAGATTTTGTGATGTGGGCCATTCTCACTGGGGTTAGATGGTATTTTAGGGTGGTTTTGATTTGCATTTCTCTAATAATTAGGGGTGATGAGCACTTTTTCATATGTTTTTTAGCCATTTGTCTTCTTTGTCTTCTTTAGAGAAGGTTCTATTCATGTCTCTTGCCCATTGATATATGAGATTGTTGGCTTTTTTTCATGTGGATTAATTTGAGTTCTCTATAGATCCTAGTTGTCAAGCTTTTGTCTGATTCAAAATATGCAAATATCCTTTCCCATTGTGTAGGTTGTCTATTTGCTTTGGTTGTTGTCTCCTTAGCTGTACAGAAGCTTCTGAGTTTAATTAAGTCCCATTTGTTTATTTTTGTGGTTGTTGCAATTGCCATGGCAGTCTTCTTCATGAAGTCTTTCCCCAGGCCGATATCTTCCAGTGTTTTTTCTATGCTTTCTTTGAGGGATTTTTATTTTTTCATGCCTTAAATTTAAGTCCTTTATCCATCTGGAATCAATGTTTGTGAGTGGAGAAAGGTGTGGGTCCAGTTTCAGTCTTTTACATGTGGCTATCCAGTTCTTTCAGCCCCATTTATTAAATAGGGAGTCTTTCCCCCAAGGTATGTTTGTTCTTGTTTGGTTTATCAAAGATTACATGGTTATAAGGTGTTAATTTCATTTCCTAGTTTTCTATTTGTTTCCAAATGTCTACGTTTCTATTTTTGTGCCAGTACCATGCCGTCTTGACCACTATGGCTTTGTAGTACAGCCTAAAGTCTGGTATGCTGATGCCCCCAGCTTTGTTTTCATTAGTAAGAACTGCCTTAGCTATACGGATATTTTTCTGGTTCCAAACAAAATGCAGAATCATTTTTCCAAGTCTTGAAAGTATGATGTTGGTATTTTAATAGGGATGGTATTGAATAGGTAGATTGCTTTGGGAAGTATAGACATTTTGACAATGTTGATTCTTCCCAGCCATGAGCATGGTATGTTCTTCCATTTGTTAATATCCTCTGCTATTTCCTTTCTTAGAGTTTCATAATTTTCTTTATAGACGTCCTTCACCTCTTTTGTTAGGTATATTCCTAGGTATTTCTTTTTCTTTGAAGCTATGGTGAAGGGAGTTGTGTCCTTAATTAGCCTCTCATCTTGACTGTTATTGCCATATACAAAGGCTACTGACTTGTGGACATTGATTTTATATCCTGAGACATCACTGTATATTTGATGACTTCCAGGAGTCTTGTGGTTGAGTCTTTGGGGTTCTCTAAATATAAGATCATATTGTCAGCAAACAGGGAGAGTTTGACCTCTTCTGCTCCCATTTGGATACCCTTTATTTCCTTGTCTTGTATTGGCTAGAACTTCCAGCACTATGTTGAATAGTAATTGTGACAGAGGACAACCTTGTCTGGTTCCAGTTCTAAGAGGAAAAGCTTTCAGTTTTAGTCCATCAGTAAAATATTAGCTGTGGGTTTGTCATAGATAGCTTCGATCAGTTTCAGAAATGTGCCATGTATGCCTATACTCTTTGGTGTTCTAATTAGAAAAGAATGCTGGATTTTAGCAAATGCCTTTTCTGCATCTATTGAGAGGATCATATGGTCTTTGTTTTTGCTTCTGTTAATACGGTGGATAACATTTTTGGACTTGAATATACTAAACCAGCCTTGCATCCCTTGGATGAAACCTACTTGATCATGATGTATGACTTTTTTGATGATAAGCTGTAATCTGTGTTTTTCTTTTTTTTTTTCTTTTTCTTACAGTTTTTGGCCAGGGCTGGGTTTGAACCTGCCACCTCTGGCATTTGGGGCCAGTGCCCTACTCCTTTGAGCCACAGGCACTGCCCTTAATTTGTCTCTTGAAGCTAGGTGTGTTTCCTGCAGACAGAAAATGGATGGCTTGTATTTTTTTAATCCAGTCAGCCTATCTATGCCTCCTCAGTGGGGAATTCAAGCTATTAACATTTATTGAGGTAATTGATAAGTGTGGTAGTGTTCTATTCTTTTTATTTTGTGAGAGACCATTGCTTAGTTTTATCTTTTGCATCATTGTGGAAGTTAGGTTCTGTCCTTTAATTTCTGAGTTCTTACTTTGTTGTTGATCCATTGTTATGGTCAGTGTGTAGAACAGGTTGAATTATTTCCAGTAAAGTTGTTGTTGTGGCGAATTTCCTCAATGTTTGCATATCAGTAAATGATTTGACTTTTCTGTCAATTTTGAAGCTTAGCTTAGGAGGATATAGAATTCTGGGCTGGAAATTGTTCTATTTAAGTAGATTTAAGGTAGATGACCTTTATCTTCTTGCTTGAAAAGTTTCATTAGAGAAGTCTGCAGTCACCCTGATGGATTGCCCCTGTAGGTCAACTGGTGCTTACTCCTGGCAGCTTGAAAAATCTTTTCTTTTGTCTTGACTTTGGACAGGTTCATCACAATGTGTCTTGGAAAAGCTCAGCTAGCGTTGAGACGACCTGGGGTCTGATATACCTCGGAAAGGAGTGTGTAAGAATCTTTGATATTTGGGAAATTTTCATTTATAATATTCTCTAGTATGGCTTCCATTCCTCTGGGCATTCTTCTTCCCCTTCTGGGATACCTATAACTCAAATGTATGTTTAAATGCTTCATAAAGTCCCATAATTCTGTCAGTGAATTTCTGCTTTCTCTCTCTTTAAGTTCCCTAATTGACTGCTTCAGTTCCTTTAGCTCTGCTATATCCTTTTGGTTATTTTCCACTTTATCAGCAGTTTACTTCATTGTTTTCATCATCTGTATTCTAAATTCTCTTTCTGTCATTTCTAACATTTCTTTATAGGTGGAATCCTCTGCAGTAGCTACCTCATGGTCCCTTGGGTGGGGAGGGTTGCTCTGGACTGGTTTTTCATGTTGCCAGGAGTTTTCTGCTGATTTTTCCTTGAGTATTTTCTTTTACCTGTTTCCTTGCCCTAATTTTCCTTTCACTTCCTCTTGCTCTTTAAGTTACCATGCCTCTGGATTAGGGTTTCAGTGAATCCTTTTGGTACAGGACCAGAAGGATGTGAAGATTGAAGAGTAAGAAGGGGAAAAAAGAAAAAAAAGAGAAAGGAGAGGGGGTGAGTAAAAGGGAATATTGACAAAAAGAAGGGAGGCACAGAAAAAGGGACACTGGAGCAATATAGGGCACAGTAGGGTACTTTGACCAAACCTTAAAATCCCCCAGCCTCAGTGGGTGCTGGGTTGGTTGGTTCCCTTGAGGTCAGCAGCTCTTTGCTAGCCTGTTCAGACACAGTATCCCACTTCCACCAAGTAGAGAGGAAAGATAAAAATGATATAAATTAAACCAAAAAAAGCAAACAGAAATCTTTACAGGATAAAATTGGGGGAAAAACCAAATAATAGGGGTAGAAACACTAGCAAAAATGAAGTTCTAATTGTTGAAAAAGGCAACAATGGGAAATTGTATTTAACCTAGAAAAATGAAGGAAGAAAAAATCTATGGGGAAAATGTTGAAATTAAAAATAACAACAAAAAAGCAAAAATCAAAACCAAAAACCAAGCAGTATATATATCTTGCTGGATATTGTCTGGGCAACAGGTGATCTTCTGGGATATGAGATGTTAATCACAATGCTGATACAGCTGTATGAGATGGAGACTGGAGGCCTCTGCTGATTTCTCAAACCCCGCAGAGTGGAGAGCATAAATCTCCCCTCCACCCGTTTAAAAGGCACTTTAAACTGCTAACCTTGGGTAGTGCCTGTGGCTCAAGGAATAGGGCACCAGCCTCATATGCTGGGAGTGGCAGGTTCAAGCCTGGCCCCGGCCAAGACTGCAGGAAAAAAAAAAAGAAGATAATAAACTGCTAACCTTGGCTAAGCAGAAGTGTTCCCAAAAAGCACTTGTCACTGGGATCACTCCTGAAGTGGCTGCCCACTTACTCCCTGTGCTAAAACTGTTCTCACTCTATGCCCCTGAGGGCCAAGGCTGTAAGGTGTCTCAGTCTCCATCTTTAGACTGCTCAGTCACTAGATTACTCGCCCTAAGTCTCCCATCCGATCCTCACTCTCTGACCCTGAAGGTGGAGCTTGCTGGGCAGTTCTCCCACACTGGTTGTTCTCAGCCCAGAGCTGAACATTATTAGGTCCATCTGGGTCAGTGGCTCAGTCTTGGGCCCTAGACAATGCTTAAAGTCCTCCACACTCTTGCCCAAGTTCGCCCAAGAAAGTTTAACTGAGTGCCAAGTCCAAAAACAAAACAAAACAAAACAGCTCACAGGTAAGGCCTTTCCAGTTTGCAGTCTCACTGCTGCTATACTTATAGCTGCTGGCGGGATTAGACCAAATGAACACACACAACCACTTGCCAGTTCTCCACTGCTTTGGTCCTCCTCACTGGGTCCAGAAGTCTCTTGCTGACTCCCTGTGTCCCCAAAGGGGTGTTTCTGGGCAGATCCCACCAGCCAGAGATGCCTGGAGTCTTCTCTCCCCAGAGTAACCATGCCCGGTTGCAAGGAAGCTCTTACTTGCCCACCATCTTGTTCCTCCCACCTATTTATTTATTTATTTTTTTAGAGACGGACTCTCACTTTGTTGCCCTCGGTAGAATACTGTGGCGTCACAGCTCATAGTAACCTACAGCTCTTGGGCTTAGGTGATTCTTTTGCCTCTGCCTCCCGAGTAGCTGCGACTACAGGCACCCGCCACAATGCCTGGCTTTTTTTTGTTGCAGTTTGGCTAGGGCTAGGTTTGAACCTGCCACCCTTGGTATATGGGGCCAGTGCCCTACTCACTGAGCCACAGGCTCCACCCTATTTTTTTATTTTTAAAGAAGATAGGGTTTGCTGTGTTGCCCAGGCTGGAGTGCAGTGACTATTCACAGGTGTGATTGTAGTGCACAGCAGCCTGAAACCCCTGGGCTCCAGAGATCCTCTTGCCTCAGCCTCCTGAGAAGCTAGAACTACTGGTACCTGCTTTCACACCCAGTTTATTCCTTATTTTTTGTCCACACTGCTCCTGTGAAGAAAGCATGCTAAATATTATCCTTGGTCTGTGGGAGAAGACGCTGAAGCCCAGGGTAGTGAGGTGATTTGATTCTCAGCACAGCACTGGGTAAAGGTGACAGAGGTAGGGCTGTGATTTTCTGATGCACATCTTGCTGTTCTTCCCAGTCATTGCCCCCACATGGCACTGATGCTCTGTTCTTAGCCTCCCTGGGCTTGCATCCAAGTCTCTGCTCTCTCATATCGAGGCCATAGTGCCTGATGGATGCCGGATGGGTTAAGGCTGCTATCATGGGCTGACCACTGGGGTCTTTTTTCTGGGCATCTCTAATGTGCCATACTTTTCTAGGTTATTTCTCCACAAGATGACTCAGATCATTCTGCATTTTATAGATCAGGAAACTAAGTTCAGAAGATTACATAAATTCCCAAGTCAAAGAGTGACCCAAGTGTTGGAGTTGTGACTAACTCAGTTCCCAAAGCTAAAGTCACGAGTGATAAGGAGGAGGAAGAGGATGGGGACTTGGGAAATTGCGAGGCTCTTTAAACACTAGGGTTGGGATGGGGATCAATCCAGAATCATTTGCTCACTGGCCTGAAGCTGGTATCACAAAGTTGTTGACTTGTTGCATCTTCTTGGAGGTGATGAAGAGATAGCCGAGGCCTGGAAACCTTAGCCCATGTGACCCTGAACCCTGCAGCCTTAACTTGTGGTCGTTAACTCTTGGTAGAAGCTGATTTGCCACATGCAGATCTTGCCTCTACCAGCTACACAGCAAATTCTTTTTAAAGGAAAAAAAAATTTTTGTTATGAGGTCTCATTCTGTCACCCAGGATAGAGTGCAGTGGTGGTCATCCCTCATTGCAACCTTGAGCTCCTGGCCTCAAGTGATCTTCCTGCCTTGGCCTCCCACAGTGCTGGGATTTTTCCAGGTGTGAGCCTCCACCTCTGGCCTGTGCATTCTTAAAGTAAGTGTGGGACTATCACACTCTGTTTCCACTTGGACTCACTGGTTGGAGGTCTGGCTCTGCCTGTGACACCCGCGGTTAGCAGTATTGTTGCACGACAGAGCGACCCATTCACTGCGGCCATAGCAGGTGACCTTGCCATCAGTTTAACTGAGCCACACACCTACTCCCTAGCCCATTTCTGTTTCTCCAAGATGAAGAAAACAGCTGTTATTAAGTTGGAATAATTGTCAGTTTTGAGGGTATTTTACAACTGCATAGAAGGTTCATTGTCTCATTTTTTAAATGCTGGATTTTCTGCTTAACTTGAAAACAACAGCAGGGATCTCACTGTGTCTCTCTGATGTAGACTAATGCTCTAGCTGTGCCCTGCTCTGCATGGTGTGCGACCACACGATGGCCAGAGTCCTTGCCACACTGCTCCCTCCCCCTTTCCCTCCCCACCAGTCCTCTGTCATCACCTCCTCATCTTTGAGTGTCACTTTGTGACATGTTCCCTGACATCTGAGTCCCTCTTCTCCCACCAGCTGAGAGCCATGCTTCCTTAGGCCCTCAGCCTGTGTAGCAGCACCGCCCATACTTGGGTTCACATCTGTTTATGTGTCTGGCACCTTCCCAGACACCTTTCCTGGCTGTGAGCTCCTAGTCAGGTGGGAACAGAGCATGCAGCGGTGATGGTACTTTGGAGCAGTGAAGTAGCAGGTTGTGAGACACCCTCTGCAGCAGAACTGCGAGGAAAGGGCCAACTCGAGACACCTGTTCCATAGGGGACCGTTCTTCTGCATGATCCGCATGTGCTAAGGATGGAGCGTGAGCATAGGCAGCTGGGGCTTGTGACAGGTGTCCCATGAAGAGTGGCATCAGTGCCACTGGAAGTTGTCCCAGTTCCTGGCACAAGGGAGGTCCGAGCAGATACCTACTTCCTGTCAAAGCCCTGTCTCCTCTCCGGATGCAGCACTCTCTGTGCGCCTTGGGACTATTCCTGCTCCAGAGTAGGTAACTGGCTTCTGTGTTCCATCCCAGGCACCTGCTGCCATGGAGCAGATTATCCGGTGCCTCTGGGCTGCTGCGGTGCCCAGGGACTATTAACAGAGTGTGTGCCAGCCATCCAGCCAAGGCCTTCTCACTCTCCCCTTACCTCATTCTTCTTTCACTAAGTTCTTACACATTTGGAGAGTACCCAAAGTTGGAGAAAGAATAGAATATTAGGATATATTTCTCCTTCCTGTATGTCTACCCCTCTCATCAAGAAGGTCCCAGTTGGCTCAGAGCCTGTGGCTCGACGGGTTAGGGCGTCAGCCACGTACACCTGAGCTGGCGGGTTCGAATCCAACCCAGGCCTGCCAAACAACAATAACAATGAAAGACGGCTGCAACCAAAAATGGCTGGACGTTGTGGCGGGCGCCTGCAGTCCCAGCTACTTGGGAGGCAGAGGCAGGAGACTCGCTTGGGCCCAGGAATTGGAGGTTGCTGTGAGCTGTGGTGCCACAACACTCTATCCAGGGTGACAGCTTGAAGCTCTGTCTCAAAAAAAAAGAAGGTCCTAGTTTTATGAGAAAAATCGAAAACAATCATAAATGGAAACTGGCTATTCATAATCACATCCATTGAGTTCTCACAACCCTGCAAGGTCTGTGTCCTTAGGCCCCACTTTACAAGTGAGACAACAGAGCCAGGAGGTAGACGACTTGCCCCAGGTCACACACACAGAGCAGAGAGAAGATCCAAGTCCACGTCTGTCTGACTCCAAAGCCATGTTGTTGTCTATGTGGCACCGATTCTGACCCAAGTTGTTGCCAACATACCCAGAGCATCCAGGGAGAAGGATCCCCATCCTTCCTGACTCAGGCCAGTTCCTGATCCAGGGACTCACCTCAGAGTGCTGGTACCTTTTTTCAAATACATTCTGAATGTCACATCCTTCTAGATTTTGGGTAACCTGTTTTTTACACTCATGTTGTGAGGGTCTCAATGCTCCCCTCTGTGCAATGGGGATAAATGTCCCCATCTGTCTCCAGTCCAGTAGTGTAGGGAGGTTGGGGCAACATATATGAATAAACTCTTAGGAAAATGGACCAAGATTCATGCTGTAGAAATATCTCCTCGCCCATGTCCTTTCCCTTGAGCTTGGCTTTGCTCCTGGATGAGGTGCAGGTGTAGGCGCAAGCCCGATGTGGACAGTTCCCTCTAGCTCCAGACCCCCCTGGCAGCTCCCCAAACAGATGGCAAGTGTCCAGATGGGTGTGGGAGTTGCGGCACCTCTCTGGCTCCAGTAGTGGGGAAGCACCTGGTACCTCTCCTGAGCCAGGGTGAGGAAGAGGACTGTCACTGCCAGAAGCTGTAGCACTGGATGTAGAGGGTTTCTGTTGTGCCTACCTCAGCATTCTAACCATCGTCTATTCATTCTTGGGGAAGGCCCTGCTTTGAGTGTCATTCTGGGCTCACCTTCCAGGATCTCCAGCTACCTGTCCTTGTCAAGGTTTCTTACTGTTATCACCCCTCCCTGGTGGGCTAGAATAGTGGCTGAAAGCTGCTTGTCATCTCTGGGCAAAGAGAGATGAGATTGGGATCCTGTAGCTGACGGGACATGCAAGTGCCCTCTCACACGAGCTTCTCCCTAGAACAGTGGTTCTTAACCTTCCTAATGCCACCATGTATTTTCATTGTTAAAAAGGGGCCACGACCCACAGGTTGAGAACCGCTGCTCTAGAACAAGCTCACTGTTAGAGCTGTAGTGTCACCTCCTGACCCCAAGGGTGGTTAATGAGGGGCCTGGCCTGGGACCTCGGCACCATCAAGGTGCACCCGCATTTTGTTAGCTGGCTTACATCACACTGTGAGCTCTGAGCCCGGCCTGGCCTCTCATTAACCAGCCTTGGGGTTGGGAGGCGACACTACAGCTCTGTGAGCCACTGACTGCTTCCTCCAAGGAGCCAGCCACCGTTCAGCATGGCTTCTTGTGGTGGTGGGATGGTGCCCAGGGCATGGGAGCTGGAGCTGTGTTCCTATGCTGCCTGGAGCGGTCCTTTGGGTAACACTGTGTTGAATGAGGTGATCTGGGTAGGTTTCAGCATCTGAAAGCCTACTTGCTAATGAAATCATCCCAGGCCAGCTGCTCCCGCTAGTTACTGGGTAGCATCTGCTCTTATGAAGGATTCAGTCTCCTGGCCCTGCGGAGAGACAGCACCATGATGTCACAAGTTCCCAGGTGGACAACCCAGGGCAGAGTGAGGTCTCAGTAGGAAGGAAGAAGACATTAGGTTCCTCCCATTTTCCTCCCCCTCGTCGGGTCCTCTGCTCCTTTCCTTGGGCCAGATGCCTGGTCTCTCCAGGTTGGCTTTCCTGCCTCTGTCTCTGGTCCTCTCCCTTTGTGAAACTCAAATACTGCTGCCCTTTAATCCTTCCACCAGAATCTATGAGCAGTGGCTTTTGACCCCAACCCCCAGCTCACCCCTGACCTAGTTTTGGGTTTTTCCCTTCCATCAAGCAGTCTGCTCACCCTCCCCTGAGCCAGAGAGTGGCTCACATGCAGCCTCTGTCTCTTCTGAACTGTAGGTGAAGGAGCAGTTCTGGAAAATTATTGACAAGGGCTTAACTTAGAACATCAGTTACAAACAGGCAGTGGGCCTAGACCTCGGTATCCAGCGTCAGGAACAGTGTGTGGCCTCCCTAGGCTCTGCAGACTGGCATCACGGTAAGAGGACCAACTTTCAGAGGCCCCTGGCATACGGCCCTGGAGGGGTCTGTGCACATTGTGGGCACTGTCATTCTCCCTCTGGAACTTGTCAGCCTTCTAGTACTTGATAGGAGAAGATAGAGGGACTCTAGGAACAGGTCCTCAGAGGACAGGAATCCAGTGGAGAGCTCAAGTAGATCATTGCTCACGGGCCTGTGGAGTCAGTTCTGGTTAAGTGTGGGCAGATCAAGGATCATGAGGTAGGCAAGGCCTGCGGCCATCGAAAAGAGGTTCCCAGCTGGGTGCAGAGGTTCACGTCTGTGATTCTACTACCCCGGGAGTCCTAGGTGGATGGATTGCTTGAGTTCAGTTCAAGACCAGCCTGAGCAAGAGTGAGACCCTGTCTCTACTGAAAATGAAAAACTGAGGCAAGAGTATCATTTTGAGCCCAAGAGTTTGAGGTTGATGTGAACTATGATGCTACAGCACTCTATTGAGAGTGAAATTTTAGACTGTCTCAAAAAGAGAAAAAAAAGAGATTCCCCTTGAGATGTTGGATGAAAGAAGATGGACCCTGGGTACCAGCCAGAGCACCAGGCCAGATGCCTTTGTGGTGGTGACAACTGGGGGAAAGGCCACCTGGTTCCCTGTGTAGTTGGCAAAGGCTCTGATCATAGTGCAACACACAGCCAGGCCCACGTGTGCTCTGTTCCAGCTCTCAGCCAGCTCCACAAGAGGCCCTGGAGCTGTAGGAGAGGAAAGCCTGACTTTCCTTTAGGAATCTGAACAACTTGGCTTGGTGGTGTAGCTCAGTGGTTAGGGTGCTCGGGCTGGTGAGTTTGAGCCCAGCCCGGGCCTGCTAAACAATGACAACAACAACAAAAAAATAGCTGGGCATTATGGCAGGCACCTGTAGTCCCAGCTACTTGGGAGGCTGAGGTAAGAGAACTGCTTAAGCCCAAGAGTTGGAGTTTGCTGTGAGCTGTGACACTATAGCACTCTACTGAGGGCGACATAGTGAGACTCTGTCTCAAAAAGGAATCTGAACAACTAAAGGGCTAAGGTCAGCTATCTTCAGGACATGAGGCATCCTAGGCAGCAACGAAGGAAGAACACGTAGCCACCTGTACTTGGGGAAGCCAGACTTCTGGCATTTGAGTAGGACTCACTGCTCAGAGCTAAGGGGAGAGGACTCCTCCCATTTACCTAGAAGAAAACCTTTTCCTCAGGAGGAGAAGCTGATAAGGGTCCCAATGATGTGTGGGTTTTTTTTAACTGCAAATAGGCCATAGTGTCCACCAAGTCATGGGATGACAAGTCAAGAAGGGTGAAACTGTGTGCCTGTTTGTACACCCATGTGTTTGGGGACAGGTGAGAGGGAGGGGTGGAAGTGACGTGGACATCTGTGCTTTAAGTCTGTTTCCTTCTGCTTGCAGCTGATAAAGGGTCCTGGTCGGTCATAGCACCAGCTCCTGTGGCTTTGTTCTCCCTCAGGTGCTGCTTCGCCCCCGCTCTGAGGGAAACCTGCCACCAGGAGAGAGCCTGAGGCCAGGACACACTCAGCACTTACTGGGCTGGCTGGATCTGGAGTGATCTTGTTTGTGTACTTCTAATTAGGATGGCCCTTCCCTTTCAGGAGGGCAGGGCCTCTTCCCTCTAGTCCAGCTCGTCTCCTGTCACTGGCCCTGCCAGCTTACTGTAAAGCCACAGTCAATATTGACTGAGGAAGGAGTGAATGCTTTTTATTTCTTTATCACTCCCTTAACCTCTCCAATGCCACCCTCTCTTGGCTCCGTGCCAGCCTTTTCACCTGGTTGTTACATACTTGTTGCTACCCTTCCCACAGCCTTGAGATTTCATGTTACCATGGGATGCCCCCCAACCCCAAGACTTCTCTTTTGGGTGACCGTGCTGTAACATATCAGCCCCTCCTCAGACCATCCCTTTGGTTTCATTCCTGCCTCAGTTTCTCCTCACATTTCTGTGGTTCCACTCCTACCCCTGTGCTCTTCTCAGGGAAGGATTTTTAGAAAGGGAACACCTGGTGATGCCAGGGCCTATGGCAGCCCAAGTGCCTGTGCTCTGCTGGGAAGCGACCATGGTGGTGGATGGACTGGGCTTGCGGACGTACAGCCATTCCCCACCTCACCAAGGCCAAGTTGTTTCTTATGGTTTTTGGCTGTCACCTCTCTGCTGATCACCACCCCCACCCCCCCAAATCACATGTCTGTTTTTCTTTTGTTAAAAACAAAGCCTGGCCCAGCCCTCTGACCTTCCAAAGTCTGGCCTACCTCTGGCAGGGAAGCCTTATTTGATGTTGATTTTTTTTTTCTTCTTTTTGAAACAGAGTCTCACTCTGTTGCCCTGGGTGGAGTGCTGTGGCATCATAGTTTACAGTAACCTCAAATTCTTGGGCTTAAATGATCCTCTTGTCTCAGGTTCCCAAGTAGCTGGGACTAGAGGCACCCACCAAGATGCCTGGCTAAGTTTATTATTTTTAGAAGAGATGGAATCTCTCTTTGTTCAGGTTGGTCTCTCCTGAACTCAAGCAATCTGCTGACCTCGGCCTCCCAGAGTGCTAGGATTATAGGCATGAACCACTGCGCCCAGCTGATGTTGGTGATTATTAATTGGTCGCATATACTGTGGACCGATTCATGCATTCTTGTAGTTAATCCTCCCAATGAATATACAAAGCAGAATTATGATTTTTCAGTGTCTCAGACTAGTTAGTTCCTCCATGTAATCTGGCTAACAAGCACAGGGGATGGGGATGAGGATCAGGATCTGAACCAGTCTGCTGGGCCCTGAGCCTAAATGGAGGAGTCAATCTGACCACACTTGCAGGGGAGGCACAGTCAGCCCTCTGTTCCCTCTCCCCTGTGCTCTCATGGAGCAGGTGTTGGTGCCCCGTGGCCAGGTGCCCTGGAGCTTCCTTGGAGCCCAGGTCACGTCTCTCCTCCATGACCCTTCATGTAACCTCATCAGCTGTTTTGTGCTTCTCCATCTCTTTTCTTTCAAAACAGTTCCTTGCCCGTGCTAGGTGTTTGATGTTCCTTATGTTTCCAGTGTCACACTGGGCCAGTGACTGTCGGTAGCAGATGGGAGTGTCTGTTAAAGTGCCTTCTGAACTTCAGAGAGCACTAGGAATTGTTACATACATTTAACTGTACATGCAAATGTGAGTGAGGACTCAGTAAGACTGTCACACTCACGCCTTGTGAGTGTCAAGGGAGCACCTGGATGGTGCCTCCTCCAGCACCTGGCACTCAGCTATTATGAATATTACTGTCTTTGTAGTTACTATGAGGTACCGCCTGTTCCTTCATATTTGGGGAGGGAGCTGCACAGCCAGCCTGAGGGAAGGGCTGTGGTCAGCAGTGGGAGAGGCAGAGATGTGACTGATACAGCTAGAGAAGGTGGCCCTGGGGATCACAAAACACAGGAGTGGCAGTGGCCGGGACAGGAGTGGATGGTGGAGGAGGGATAGCTGAGGTTGGCAGGCAGGGAAGAGTGGTAACTGTGATTGCTGTAGCTCAATCCCTACTAACAGTCTGTCCACAGGCAGCTCCTGAGCAGCAGGTCAGGACTGAGGCACAGCTCAGCATGACAGGCAGACTGGGCCTGTGGGGCTTTGAGCTTCGAGACCATGGAAGTGATTATCCTAAGTTTCTGTTTTCTTGCTTACAGTGACACCTGCCTCACCAGGCCTCTGGTGATTAAATAAGGTGATATAGCATTTAGTGCAGTGGTTGGCCCTCAGTGACAAGTTCATGCAAACTTCTAGCAATTCCAGCACTTTGCTGGGTGACCATTAGGATCAAACTAGCAATCATGGATGCCCAGAACTCTGTCTCTGGGAGGCCTCTGGCCCCGTTTTTGTGTTCAAATTCCAAAGGATGAAAGGTCAGATCCAGGGGCCACAAAGGTACATTCTCCTAGGAGTTGAGGGTAGGGAGAAGAGCGGCTGCACCCGTAGGTTATGTCCTGTCTGGGTTGCTGTTGACTGTGTTCCTTCCAGGGACTAAAGCTCTTTGCCACTGAATTGCGTCACTATCTCCTGGGCTCATGCAGGAGTGAGGAACCTGCATCCCCACATGTGGCCTTCTGGGTCTTTGAGTGTGGCCTTTTGATTGAATCAAACTTTACAGAACAAATACTTCTTTTTTTTTTTTTTTTTTAATAATTTTATTGAATCATAATTATGTACATTGGTGCAATCACAGGGCACGATTCATATACATTCAGAAATATTTTGATCGTACTGTTACAGATATCCTTCATGGCATTTCCTTGATCACTAT
>CAUYON010043240.1:0-22595 GCA_963573935.1 Arctocebus calabarensis | reverse complement strand
GCCAAACAACAATGACGGCTGCAACCAAAAAATGGCCAGGCGTTGTGGCGGGCGCCTGTAGTCCCAGCTACTTGGGAGGCGGAGGCAAGAGACTCGCTTGAGGCCAGGAATTGGAGGTTGCTGTGAGCTGTGATGCCACAGCACTCTATCCAGGGCGATAGTTTGAGGCTCTGTCTCAAAAAAAAAAAAAAAAAAGAAAAGAAAAGAAAACTCTATTCATCGTGATTTTGTCTGGGCAGGGGAGTAGTGGTATTCCTTTACTTCTATTTCAATGTCTTTGCAATAAGCCACTGCTATTACTATAATCTTAAGTGTTATGTAAAGAATACAGGTTAATGCCTTTTTACCTATATAACCACTAAGTGTACTTGTAACCACTTGCCCAGATGAACAGACAAAAGATCTCCCCTCTCCCTCCCAGCCAACCCTTGCAGTAACGACTCTTCTATGTTTTTAAAGAAAAAATGTCATACCATATAATCTATAGTATGTATAAAAACATATATAAGCCAAGAAAAAAGTCCAAGCTGACATAAAATGAAGTGTTAACTACAGTTGCCCCTGAGGGCTGTGAGGGGCAGGAGGCTTGTAAGGCAGCTTTTAAACTTTCTTTATAGTTTGTTGGATTTTCCAAACCTTCTGCAACCAGTTCGTATAGCTTTTATAATCAGGAGGAAAAAAAACAAAAGTGTGGTTGTGTGTGTTTTTAAGCCCGGTCCCCTTTTTAAATGGTCTCGCCAGATGTGGTTAGCTGGATCTTCTGAGATGTGAACTGAACTTTTCATAAAGGTCCAGATTTACCCGTTTACTCCAACAGGCAAAGATTTTAACATCCCTTAGGATCAGCTGCTTCCTTGCTTGGAAAGAGAAAGGACTAAGAGGAGCTGGGCTGGGAGGTAGGGTTGCCTTGAACCCTTGCTCTATTCTGTGGGGGAAATACCTAGGGATGGCGAGATTCTGCCCCTGACTCATTGGGTAACCTTGGCCTTAGTTTCTCTGTTTGTAAAAGGAAAGTACTAGCTATATCTATCTGCAAGGGATCTTCCATTCTAGAATTCAAAGTATGATTAGGTTCAGAAAGGTTTGGAGCTTGGATGTGGTTTCTGAATGGGTTCAGTTAATCCTCAGTTGATAAGGAAGTTTAAAAAGATCTGTCTCATCGTCTCCCTGCCTCACATGGAGGGTGTAAACCAGAAGCCATAGATACAAATGCCTTCAAGGGCCTGACAGGTGGCAGAAATTGGCCAAGTGTGAGGAAGCAAATTCTTTAGGCCCTCTGAGGGCCTGGGTAGAGGCTGCAACTTAGCTTTATCTGATGGATGAGTAAAAGTAAATAAGAAGAACATTAACACTGCGCCAACACTTTGTACTTCTCCCAAGCACCTCCACGTCCCTCATTTCCTTCTATCTCCAGGACAAGCATCTCAGCTAGGCAGCATAGGAACTAGAACCTCATTTATGTGCATATGGGGAAACTGAGGCATGCCAAGGCTGAGCTAGTTTAACTCTTTGTTTTCTAGAGACTGGGATGCAGAGCATAGTTAGGACACAGCTATGTCACAGACTGGAGCTAAATGGCACAGAACTATGTGATGAGAGAGTCAGTCCCTTTTGAATTCTCTGATCCTTGGCGGGCACCTGTGGTCCCAGCTACTTGGGAGGCTGATGCAAGAGAATGGCCTAAGCCCAAGAGCTGGAGGATGCTGTGAGCTGTGTGTGAGCCACGGCACTCTACCAAGGGCAACAAAGTGAGACTCTGTCTCTAAAAAAGAAAAAAAAGAAAAAAAATGAATTATCTGATCTTCTGTGGACCCATGCCTTCCTCTGATGATAAGATGTTTTTAACATCTTTTTAATAATGCATGGCAGTCTTGATTTGGGAGAAAGAGAGACCTCCCGGGCCTCCAGGAGGTGACCAGATGTCCCCAGAATTTAATGGCACTGTTTGTGTTTTGTTTACTTTTCTTTCAAAAAAGGAGTTTATTTGGCTTGGCGCCTATGGCTCAAGCGGCTAAGGCACCAGCCACATACATCAGAGCTGGCTGGTTCGAACCCACCCCAAGGCCTGCCAGACAACAATGACAACTACAACAACAAAAAAAAGCCAGGCATTGTGGCAGGTGTCTATAGTCCCAGCTACTTGGGAGGCTGAGGCAAGAGACTTGCTTAAGCCCAGGAATTGGAGGTTGCTGTGAGCTGTGATGCCACAGCACTCTACCCAGGGTGACAGCTTGAGGCTCTGTCTCAAAAAAAAAAAAAAAGTAGTTTATTTTTGTAAAATACAAAACAATAAAATAAAATATATTTTATATAATAAATCTGTATTATATATTCATATATCACATTATTTATATTAATATAAACTACATAATTTATAGTTATAATCACAAATATATAATAAATAGAAATGATACATTTATTGATTATAAATAATATAAAATATTATGTAATATAGGATATAATATATATTATACATAAAATAATATAAAAATCACACTGTGCATCATTATTTTTGAAGTTATATTCTATTTCTGCCAGTTTACACTGATTTTTCCACTTACAGGGTGATGTATTAATTGTAATAACTATATTATGACCACAAAAATAGCAATGATGGCTCTTACTAAGTGCTAGCACCTACTCAATACTGGTCCTGTACAGATTATTTACATTTATTATCTCATGCAATCTTAGTCAACTATAATCGCCATTTTACAGATGAGGAAACTGAGGTACAGAAAGTTAAGCAACTTGCCAGGTCACACAACTAGTGAGAGACAAAACCTGAATTTGAACCTGGGCAGTCTGGTCTCCCTCTCATAGCCATTGTGATGTATAGAGTCTCGTTTAAAAACTCAAGGATGCAAGGTTTTAAAAAAAATGAGTGCCGTTGAAGAAAAATGGTAAGTGCTAAGAGTATAAATGGTATGCAGAGATGCTAAACATCATGAAAGAGAGGGTGGATGATTAATTGTCCAAAAACAAAACTAAGTGAGCTTAGCCCAGCTTGATCTGCACACCAGGAAAGAGGCCAAGAGGGAGAAGGGACATAGTCAAGGCTGAGCAGTGAGGAGGAAGCCAGATGCGCCCCTGTTCCAGGAGAGGTGAGAGGAAGTGGGCAGGGCACCTGGCAGGGGAGGGCTGCTGGCCCAATCCACTGGGGCATGTGTGTGTTCACCCGTGTCAGAGGAGGTCCTCTAACTCTTGTCCCCTTCTCACTGCTGTCCCCCGGATTGCTTAGGGTGGGGAATGTTGGCGTTTGACCTTGACTGGTGGGAGCTTGGGGGGGGATTTGAAGAGGATCATAGGCTAGATGAGCCTTTCCCTGTTCTGCCAAGCTGAAGACCCTCCCCCACCTCACTCTGAGAACAGCCCCTCCTGGGCGTGTGCACTTTCTGATTCAAGCACTTGTTAGTACATCATCCCTTCTGGGCTCACTGCCATGGCAGTGCCAGGACCTTGTTCCTTCAGAGTGAGGCTGCAGACATTCATTCCTCCTACAAATAGTGATGGCGGCCTCCCCTGTGCCCAGCACTGTATGGGCCACAGGTGGGAGTGAGCCTTGTTTTATAGCCTCCCAGCACTGGAATCTTGCTAGGATTGAGGAATGCCATCTCCCTCCTCCTCAAAGTCCTTGTTTTATTTCCCTGTCTTTTGTCAAATTTTTCCCTCCCAAACAGGCTCCCTTTGTGTTGAGTTCTTATTTATTCCCATCTCCCTTTGCATCCCTCAGCAACAAGTGTACTCAGAGCTTGCAGCCAGTCTGGGGCAACCCGAATGGGTCCTTCCTTCAGGCTTGTAGCCCATGGGTCCTTATTAGAAGGATCTGGTTAAAAACCTCTGGCCTTATCCAACCTGCCTATTTGACAGTAGGAAAAATTATAGTCCAGAGAGGGCTATTTTGTTCATTCTTTCACAAAAGATACTGAGTACCTATTTTGTGCTAGGTCGTGGGCCAGGTACTGAGGACCCAGGGAGGAATAGGAGCTGTTGTCTGCTATATTTCCAATTGCTGCTGTAGCAAATGATCACAAACTTAGTAGTTTAAAGCAACATAAATTTCTTATTTTGCAGATAATAAGCATCTCAGCTGTCCAACACAGGTCAGAGAGAGTTGCATTCTTTTTTGGAGGCTCTAGGGGAGAATCTATCGCTTGCCTTTGTCGGCTTCTGAGAGACACCCTCATTCCTTGGCTCTGCCTCCGCGTCCAGAGCCTCTCTGATCCTGCTTCCAGAGTCACACTTCCTATGACTCTGTCCTCTTCTGCATCTGCTTCTACTCTGGGATGACACTGGGCCCTTCTGTATCATCCAGGATAACCTCCATGTTTTATGGCCAGCTGATTAGCAATCTTAATGCCACCTCCAACCTTAATTCCTCTTTGCTGTGTGAGGTAACATGTCCAAAGGTTCCAGAGATTAGGTACCTTTGGGGGCTGCCCTGCCTACTACAGCTGCCCTTAGGGAGCGCAGCTTCCCCTGAGGGAGACAGTCATCAATGTGGAAACTGCTAGGATAGGGGTGATATAGCAGCCCAGAAAAGGGGACACCTAAGCCTGCTGGGTGGAGGCAGTGGGAGGTCAGAGGTGAGGGCTGATCTGAGTCTTTAAGAATGAGGAGTTGGCCAGGTGAAGAGGGAGTGGAAATGGAAGGCATTGCAGGAAGAAGGAACAGCATGTGCAGAGGCCTGGGGGTGAGCAGGACAAGGTAGGTGCCACTGTGGCTGCAGCACAGAGAGGGGCAGTGAGGTTGCTGCGGTGGCCAGAGCACGAGGGACTGGACACCCGGAGGTCGGGGCTCCCGGAGGCAATGGGAGCCCTGGAGGGACCCTGAGAAGGAGATGAATGAGGTCAAGTCTGCATTTGAGAAAGGTCATTCTGAGGTCCTGGTGTGGGGTGGCTGGCCGCAGAGGAGGTGATCAGGGCAGAGGTGGTGGAGACCTAGATCAGGGTGAGGATGGGCACAAAGCAGAGCACATGGTTGGTGAGCTGTTGGACTAGGACTACTGAGGGACATTTGTATGTCAGAGGCAGGGACATTTGCATGTCAGGGCAATATACTGAGCAGATTAATTTCTGGCCCAGGAGCCTGACTGGGTGGTGGGGCCATTACCGAGATAGGCACAGGGGGAGGAAAATACTTGGGAAGTTGATGGGTTGGGATTGATGTGTTGAAGGCCAGTGCCTGAGAGACATCTAGAAGGTGGCCCCAAGAGGCAGCTGGATATATGAGGAGGCTGTCTTGTATCAGTTAGTTGTTGCTGTGTAACAAACCACCCCAAACTCAGTGTTACAAAAACAGCAATCACTGTCACTCACCCATCTGCATGTGGATGGTGGATGTCTGATCTAGGCTGGCTTCTCTAGGGGCACAGCTCCCTGCTGCAGGTGGGATTTGGGTGATGCTAACCTCCTCTTTCCCTTTGACCCTGACCTGAATGCTCCCTCCATTCTTCCATTCTTCACTGGACCAGCTGATGACATGTCAGCAAAGCCCTGCAGGAGATGAGGGAACGAGGCTGTCCTGAGGAAGGATATTCTAGGCAGAGGGATCAGCTAGTATAGAGGTCCTGAGGTGACATTGTGCCTGGTGTGTTTGAGGGACTGGAAAGCAGGCCAGTGTGGCTGGGAAGAGCAAGTGAGAGGAAAGGGTAGGACAGGAAATCAGAGAGTTATCAGGGGTCTTAGTCATTTAGTCCATTTGGCCTGGACAGTCACCGGAAATAGCTACTACCCTCATTATTATGGCTATTGTTACTTTTCATTCTATCCTTCTGTCCCCTGCAGGACCCCCCATCCTTGGACGCGGCCATCCAGCATGCCCTGGCAGGCCTTTACCCTCCTTTTGAGGCCACAGCACCCACTGTCCTGGGTCAAGTGTTCCGTCTTCTGGATTCCAACTTCCAGGGGGACGGGCTGAACTTCCTTCTGGATTTCCTGATCCCTGCCAAGCGCCTGTGTGAGCAAGTGCGTGAAGCAGCTTGTGTAAGTCAGGAGAGAGATGGGATCAGGGGACAATCTCTCCCAAAAGTCAGAGGTTTGGAGGGGAACAGCCAAGGAGGTGGGCTGATGTATGTCTTATCTCCCAGGAAGAGCTGGGGTGTGGGGTAGGTTCCCAAGTATCATTGTTTTCCCAAAGGGAGATATAAGCCTCTGACATCTAGTAGTCAATTACATTTTCATTTTCACTAGCAGGGAGGAATTAGTGGCATCGTTGGGTTTTTCCAGCCCCCGGAGAGTCTGCACTGAGGCTGGCACCATTGACATTGCCTGGAAGTAAGGCAGCTTCAATGGAAATAGTAGAGAATGCCCCAGAACTTCCCTAGAGGCCCTGAGGTATCTTGCTTTTATCCCTGGTAATCCCTTCACCTCACATCTCAGGAGGCTTCTCCTGAGACAATGTGGAGAGAAAAAAGTTTTAGGCAGGGTTCATGGCTACAAATGACAGAATCCTTACGCAGATTAGGGCAGGGTGGATTAGGCCTCAGACTAAGATAATCTACTGATCAAACCCCTCAAAGACTTTCTATTTATTATCTCTGCCTCTCTCTGCATGTCAGCATCATTCTTGTAGGCTAATTGTTCCCCCAAAGGCTGGAGCCCAGGGAAGCTCTATGATTATCTCCTACTCTGGAGAGGGAAATGAGCCCTTCCCCAGCTGCAAATAGAAAAATCTAAAGGAAGAATCCTGATTGGCCAGATTTGGATCATATGTCTGTTCCTAGACCAATCACTGTGGCCAGAGGAATGAGGTATTGTGATTGGCCAGAGTTGAATCATGTGTCTCAATGTGTGGTCAGAGGGAAGAACAGTTTTAAGGATGAGGAGAAACCTGAAGAGACCCTAGAACACCTACTGGAGAACCTTGCACATACTCTTCATGGATTTGCTGTTTCACAATCTGTTTTACTTTAATGCCCCACCACCCTAGCCTTAAGAATCACAAAGAGGTTTTTAGGCCCCATCAGCCTTTCTTGATTTGCTCAGGACACACCTGTCAGGCACATAGGCTCATCAGAGACAAAAAGTAATGGTGAGACTATGTGTGTCATTTCAGTGGTAGAAGGAAATTGAATGTGGCAGCTAAAAGTTCAAGTTTAGGAACCAGAATTGGAGGTGGTTGGAACTGGAAGGAAAGTAAGATCATCCATTGAACTTGTTTAGCATAGTGCCTGGATTATAGGAAATAACTCAAGACACAGAAATTGGTACTGTAGAAGGGAGCTTCTTATGGAAATACTTGCACCCAACTTCCACATATCCAGGTTGACATTATTTCATGGAGATTCTTCTCCATCCTTACTTCTTCTCCCTGACAAGTCACTTAACTGCCCATTTCCTTTATTCGGCCATTAAAATCACATTTGCATTACCCCCTTCCTCATTTTTCCTAGTGATCAGCTCACAACCTTTCCACATCTCTATTTTAAATTATAGGTGAATTTATTTAATTGTAATTATAGGCAAATTTGTGTCACCTCAGAGCAGGGCAGATTGACATGAGGTTAGTAGTAGGGCCTCTGGGGTCAAGTGCCTCAAGTTCAAATCCAGGCTCATCACTATGAACTTGGGAGATCCACATCACCTCTCTGAGTTTCAGTTTCCTTGGGTGTCAAGTGGGAAAGTTGATAACATAGCACCTAATGCACTGAAATGATGCACACAGCTTAGCACAACCCGGCACATCGTAAGTGCCTAGTAGCTGTTGGATCTCATTTCCTGTTTCTTCCTCTGAAATGAAAATGTGGCATCCACAAAGTCTTCCTCTCTAGCTGCCACCACCTACAAACAGTCACCTTCAGAGGAAGTCTAGAGAGGCTTGGAAACAGGCACAGCCGATTTCAAGTGTGAAGCCCTAAGTATAAGTCCCGCTTTTGCCACTTACCAGTGACATGACTATGAGCCAAATAATTCACCTTTCCGAGTTCCAGTTTTCTCATCTGTAAAGTCAGAATAATTATACCTGAGCTGTTTGCTCCACTGAGTTACCAGGAAAAGGCAAATGAGATGATCATAGCTGTCATCTCAATGGAGCTTTGCTGGCTGTTTTTTCCCATTCAATGAGAAGGTGAGGGAGAAAGCATGTTGTAAACCATAGTGGTCTGAGTGAAGGGGGTGGTAGAACTCAGAGGCTCATGAAGGCTTATAGATACAAGGCTTTCCCAAGGTAGCACCGTCTACAATATAGCTGATAGGAATGGGTTCATCAATGTGGAGTACAAATATGGTCAGTTCTCACTATTTCCTTAATTAACAATTTCAGGAAACACTTGTTTATTTAGAAGTTCAGCATCACTCTCTGGAGGCCTCCCACTCACACATTCAAATTATATAAAATTGCCTGGGATTTATTCAATCTACGCAATCAGGACTCAAACTCCAAAAGCTGGGTAGAGAAGCCCTTTGGATTGCCCAATGGACCTGCTGTTTCTGCTGCTGCCGGATGGTGTCATTGTTGGACTCTAGTCCTGCACAGCCCAGTGGAGAGGCTCAACTGAGAAGGTTAAGGCCTGTTCTAGAATGACTTTCTGTGCCTACCCGTGCAGGGAAATGCTGGCATCTTCTCTTTAAAAAAAAAAAAAATAATAATAATCTTTTGCCTTACTTGCTGTTTTGTTCCCCACTAATAAGAAACAAATAAATAAATAATAAAATTCACACCCAGAATGACTTTTGGTAAGGAAAAAAATAAAAGGTCATCTAGTAAATTTGTGGCAGGGTCAGATTTCCTGACTTCTCATTCAATATTGTTTCTAATTCACCCTATATCCCCTCTACTTAAAAATTGGAGAATGGTATAAAAGCAGTAAATTACTTTTTTTGAAAGTGAAAATCCCCACAATTTTTTGTTGTTGTCAAAGGGAGAGAGAATTCATATTTATTGAACATCTACCTATTGTATACCAAGCATATCTATGTACATATATGTACAGATGGTCCTCAAATGACAATGGTTCAACTTACAGTCTTTTGACTTTATGATTGTGAGAGAGCATTACACATTCAATAGAAACAATACATCAAGTACTCATACAGCCATTCTGCTTTTCACTTTCAGTACAGTGTTCAATAAATTACATGGAATACACCCTTATTATAAAATAGGCTTTGTGTTAGAGGATTTTGCCCAACTTTAAGCTAATGTAAGTGGTCAGATCACACTTAAGGTAGGCTAGGCTAAGTAAGGTATGCTGTTCTATAGGTTGTGTATTAAATGCAGTTAAACTTAGGATATTTTCAACTCACCATGGGTTTATGTAACCCCATTGTAAATTGAGGAGCATCTGTATAATCTCACTTAATCCTCATACCAATCCAGTCAGGCTGACAGCTATTGTTATTCCTATTGACAGACAGGAAAATTGAGGCTCAAAGTGTTAAGTAATCTGCACAAATTAGTGATGTAAACCTTTGTCCAAACTCATGTCCCCTTAACTTTAAAATAGAGAGCTAAGTCTTGCGCTGGGGTGGGTGCTCTTCAAGGGAAAGATGCTTGCTAACTAGTGCCTGGCATTCTGAGCTTTCTCCCTCAGGCCAGTGGGCCAGAAAGTAGTTTCAAGGTCAGGGCTAGGACTAGGGTGAGGCAAGAGAGGCAATCTTTGCACCACTCCAAGAGTGAGGGCCTCTCACGTACTGTATCACCCTAGTCCATGACCTGTTCAATATTCCATCTGGGAGAGGGAAGGAAGAAGGTCCAAAAATGTAGTCATCTGGGGCCAGAGTCTCTGATACCACCCCCTTCTCTCCACAGGCCCCCTACTCACACTGCCTCTTCTTACATGAGGGCTGGCCTCTCTGTCTGCGGGATGAGGTTGTGGTCCACTTGGCACCCCTCAATCCCCTGTTATTGCGCCAGGGTGACTTCTACCTCCAAGTTGAGCCCCAGGAAGAGCAGTCTGTCTGCATCATGATCAAATGCCTCTCCTTGGACCTCTGCACAGTGGACAAGAAGCCTGTTCCTGAATCATCCTACTCTATACTTTTTACCCAAGAATGGTTGGATGGCATCAACAGTGACTTTGAGGGAAGTTCTCTACACAACTGCCTGGTAGCTTCAGAAAATGGGGTTACCTCTTTGCCTTGGACCAAGATAAGCAGCCCAGAGTTTGTGAATGACAGACCCCGAACAGTGAATGTCCCTTCCCCATCCTGGGAGTCCCTTCAATTAGAGGGATTAGATTTGAGCAGCCCTCAAGAGCTGCACCAGGCCAGATGCCCAGACAGCGAGGTGTTTCTTGCCCAGAGTTTGGCTGAGGGCCAGGACAGGACTTATGGGAACAAGTATCCAGGCCTCATTAAGGTGGAGCAAGCCAGGCCTGAGGAGGTGGCCTTCAGGATGGACAATATGGCCAGCCAGGACTTAGAGGGGGACTATGTGGCTCTTCTGGACTTCTCCCAAGAGAGCAGAGGACACTGTCTCAGTAGGAAGGTGGAAACTTCTAGTGGGTATACTCTTGGGGCACTGGAGGAAATGTCTGGAATTAAGGACATTCTTTTCTCTCAAAAGATGCTGCCTCTGTCAGAGGCCAGTGAGGGACTTTCCTCAGAAAAATGGGCTTCTGTGAAGCCAGCAAGCTCAGAGGAGGAGCTCTGTACTTGGGGCTTGGGGAGAAATGTCAACCATAAAGCAACCACCACCCACCTACCCACCCACCACTCAGAACGGCAGCCCCAAGGCCCCTACATCAATGTCCTTGAGGACCCCCTGGACTGTGCTTCTGGACTCAAAGCAGGTGTCTCAGAAGAGCCAGCTGCCACCAAAACACAGGGAATTCTGGGAAACTCAGAGAATGTGGTCCAGCCCAGACCCGGGCCAAGAAAAGCTTCCTCTCCCAGCCTGTGCCCAGCTTCTCCTGTGGCTCCAGTCTCTGAAACAAAGATGGAGGAGAAGACTAAACAGGGAAGCAGGAGACTTCCTAAACCCATGACCCGCTCTAGTCAAAACACCTCCTCCTCTGGGTCCCCCATTCCTGGGCTCAAGTTCTCATTCTTGAAAGGGCAGAGGCAATCCCCTGCGCCCCTAGAGAAAGCCTCACTGCAGCAAGATGGGCCTTGGAAAGTCTTGTGTTCACGCTATTCTCCTAAATCCAACCAAGCCAGATCCTTGGGGAAAGGTAGGGTACCCTTGCTCAGCTGCACAAGGGGGTTACAGTCTGCATGCAGGTTACGAGGTGGATCTAGTTGGAAGGGGCAGAGACCCACCTGGGTTGGCTCAGTTTCAAACTACAGCATAGCATGTTAAGGGGCTCGAAGTCTCATGGGTCTGGCTTTGAGCAAGGCTTTGTGATTGTGTTACTACTGCCTGAGTTCACACCCCAGCTTCACCACACACTGGCCGTATGACGTTGGCCAAGTACTCAACCTCTCTGAGTCCAAGTCTCCCTATCTAGCTATGCAGTGGATAGGGATTAACTTCTTCACGGAGTTATTCTGAGGATTCAAAGAGAATTAAGGAGTTTAGCACTGTGTGTAGCACTTAGCCACATAGCAAGAGATCGGTCTTATTGTTAGTCAGAAGGAGAAAGAGGAAATATAGAAAATCCATCTTCTGCTTAACATCCTTTCCTTTGTTGCTGCTTCCCCCAGCTGGAACAACTCAGACCAAAACATCATCTGGCCCAGCCGCTGACTCAGCCCCACTGACTGGGGAAAAGACACATTTCCCAGAAGCTTCTACAGGCCCCCCAGAAGGAGGCCCCACCCCGGATGAGGAGCCCCCAGGGCCTGCGCCCAGGACTGGGGCTCTGAGTGTCAAGGTTTTCCACTCCAGGATAGCATGCCTGCCAGGTTCTGGGGATTAAGGGGGAAGGTGGAGGCAGAGGGGAGGGAGCTGGAGGGTCCCGAAGCATGCTGGTGGGAGAGTGGGGGGAAGTGTTGGAGGCCTGGGTGACAGGCCAAGTCTCTCGGGGCCTCAGTTTCTTCATCTTTCCAATGGTGGAGTTGGGGAAAAGTCAAAAACACCTCCTCCTCTGGTCCCTCATTCCTGGGCTCAGGGTATCCATTCATCCTTCCTTCTATCCATCCATCCATCCATTCATCCATCCATCTAGATTTCAGTGAAGCAGCCCAGGTAAATATCAGGTAAATGCCTGAGACATTGTCTTTGCGGGAAGGAATTTATTGGAGAAGGAGAAGGGGAGGGAAGGAATACAGACAGGGCGGGGAAGGGAGCTGAGCAAGGCAGGGCCGGACTCCCAGGGGGTGGGGAGCTCTGGAGCATGAATCACCCCACAGAGTTGGCTCCTAAAGGTGCAGGGGGCTGCCTTCTGTATGCCTGGGTCTGTTGGTCATTAACTGCAGGCTGATCCTGGGTCTGTCAATCATTAACTGCAGGCTGATCCTGGGTCAGTCATTAGCTGCAGGCTGATCCTGGGTCTGTCAGTCATTAATTGCTGGCTGATCCTGGAATGGAGTGGGATAGGGGGAGCCAGTGATCCACTTCACCAGGGCAGTTCTTTAGGGAAAGGGCACATGTGAGCATTTACAGTCAACACTCCTAGCCTTGGGGATGATTCTCTGCCACTGAGAGGGTCTGGGTGGGGCACTAATAGTATCTAATACACAAGGTGCTCTCACTCCTGTTTATTGTTTACTCATCGTTGTAACAAACACTTATTGGGGCCTGGGCTTGGCACAGTGGATTCATCAGGGAGTAATATGTATTCCCTGTATTTCTCTGCTCTCAGGAAACCTATATTCTAGTGATGAAGAAAATTCAACAGTTTATTAAGATAGATTATTGCAACCCAGTATCAAAAAAAAATTGTGATACTGGGGAAGCACAGAGGGCCATAGGGCACAGACAAGGCCCTTGGCCCAAGCATGGTGCAGGAATGGTCAGAGAAGACTTCCTGGAGGAAGTAACGGAAAGCTCAGTCCTATAGTGGGAGTTATTCTGGTGAAGGTCTGGAAGAGTGTTCAGACAGAGGGAACAGCATATGTAAAGTCTGGGGATAAGAGAGACCACGGGGCTTTCTGGAAACTATCCTGCAATTCTACTCTACTTTATAGATTTCAACATCTCTGCAGGACCTTGGCCACTTCCCTATCTTTTTGCAGCTCCCAGGACATATTGCCAATCCTTTCCCCTGGCTATTTTCTTCCATATTAATTGCACACAAAGTGTCTCATGATCATTTTGGAGCTGTCATGTTCAAAGAGCTCAGATTTTGTCCACTGAAGCCCCTTAGTCTGGGAGGGAAAAGACCTTCCTTTTAATTCTATCATCTCCCTGTGTGACCTTGAAGAAGTCACTTGCCCTCTCTGTGCTTCAGGCACCCCCTCATGTAAGAGCAGGCAAATAAGACCTGGCTCACTGTCACACTTTCCACAATCACTTTTGCTGTAATTCTTGAGGAATACAACATAGGCTGATAGGTTCCCAGTGCCAGGAACATAGTATGTGTTCAAAAAGTATTTGTTGGGCTCAGCACCTGTAGCTCAGTGGTTAGGGTGCTGGCCACATACACCAGGGCTGGCGGGTTCAAACTGGCCCAGGCCTGTTAAACAACAATAACCAACTACAACAACAACAACAAAAACTAGCCAGGTGCTGTGGTTGTGGCGGGTGCCTGCAGTCCCAGCTACTTGGGAGGCTAAGGCAAGAGAATCACTTAAGCCCAAGATTTTGAGGTTGCTGTGAGCTGTGATGCCACCGAGGGTGACATAGTGAGACTCTGTCTCAAAAAAAAAAAAAGTATTTGTTGAATGAATGAACAGTATCCACGTGGATGTTCCTTAGTCTGACCTCCTCTCCTCTGGTCATGTTGTCCTCACTCTCCAGGCCACTCCTCCCATGGCATCCTCCAGAATTAGCTGCCCCCTCCCTGATTTTTGTCTCAAGACCCCGACCCCTTCATTGCCTCCTTCATTGCTACTGCCTCCCTTTCCAGCTCTCCACTGTGCAATTTCAATCACCATTAACCCCCCTAGAACCTACATCCCACTGATCCAACCCCCTCTTCCGGCCCTGTGGCCATGTCTCTCCCATCCTCCCCCACGTCATCATGTCCCTCCATCCCAGCACAGATTCAGGGCTCCTCAATGTGACCACTTCCCTTCAAACGCACTCACTTGCTCGCCTAGTGAGAATTCCAACCTCAGTGAAACCCGTCTCCACCTCCTCCCCACCTGCACCCTCAAGTGGAACAGAGCTGAACAAATTCACAGGACCAGGCTGATTTGTCATGTGTTACATGCCTGACCATGGACCCACCACAGGCGACCCCAGGGGTGGCCGTGGATTCTGCTTCACTCTGGAGTCCCGGATGAATCCCCGCTGTCCTGATGATGACTTCACACCTCCTCTGCGCTCTGGCCTTCGGCAACACCTTCTACAACTTTATTCTCAGCTGCCCTTCCTTCAGGCTTACTGAGTATGTCGGTGCCATCAGAGGAGGTCTGTGGACTCCCCTCCTGGCTCAGTCACCTTTCCCTACCTCTCAGACCCACATACCTTGGCATTCTACCATGGAGGAGCCGCCTGTGCACCCCAAGGCCAGCCCCTCCACCCATGCGCTGCTACTGTTTACCCACTCGAAGACACTCCTCCGGCAAAGTTCTCCTGCCTTCCCTACGTGATCATCTCACCTCTCCTTCCTCCACCACTCCTGTCAGCGAGAGAGCATGCTGTCATGTTCTCATGCCGCCAGCTCCATGTGACCCTTTCTTGTTCTTCTTTTACATCAAAAGTCCACAAAGGAGCCATCTGCATTGTCTGTCCTTCTCAACTCACTCTAAACAGAATTTCTTCCCCACTTTGCACTGATCAGGTCTCATTAAGATCACCGATGACTTCCAAGTTTCTAGATCAGTGATCGATTCTCAGTCCTCATCGTCCTTCGCCTTCGGCAGCAGTTGACACAGGTGACCTCCCTCCTTCTTGGAAGGCTTTCTTCACTTGCCATTCATTCAGCCTCCACACTCCAGCTTTACTGGCCACACTTTCTCGGCCTCCTTTGCTGCCTCCTCATCGCCTCGCCCTGTAAGTCCTCGAGGCCCCTGTGGCTCAGCCCCCTGTCCTCCATCACACTCCCTCCCTATACTATGTCCCCTAGGAAGTGGTGTCTTCCTTGTAACTGCTGTCTCTATAATGGCAATCCCCAGGTTTATTTTTCCAGCTTGGACTCTGGCCATGAACTCCAGCCTTGTTCATCCAGTTGTCTGCTACTTGCTGTCTCTATTGGCTGTCTCACTCAGCATGTCCATGTGTGGACTCCTCCCAACCTTCTAGTCTTTCCTCATGACAGTAAGAGGGGGTACCTTGATTGCCCTCTGTCTTGTACCTTCCACATTTAATTTGTTTTGCTTTTTTAGAGACAGAGGCTTACTCTGTCACCTAGACTAGAGTGCAGTGGTGCAATCGTAGATCACTGCAGCATCTGACTCTGGGCTCAAGTGATCCTCCTTCTTCAGCCTCCCAAGTAGCTGGGACTACAGTTGTGTGCCACCATACCCAGCTAATTTTTAAAACCTTTTTTAGAGCCAGGGTCTTGCTCAGGTTGGTCTCAAAGTCCTGCCCTCAAGTGATCCTCCCACTGCAGCCTCCCCAAGTGCTGGCATTATAGGCGTGAGCTACCATGCTTGGCCTCAATTTGTTAGTAACTCCTGTCAATTCTGCAATTAAATTGTGTCCAGAATCTGATGGCTTCCTTAGACCCAAGTCCAAAGCAGTCATTTGCCTGCTACAGTCCTCTGTTCCCTGTTGCCTCTGCTGGTGTCTCCTCGTACCCAAACGGCCCCCAGAGTCCGTGCTCAAGGTCAAGATCTACTCCAGGCCAATCTGGTGAAGCAGATGTCCTAGTCTCTCCTGTCTGAATCTTTTCTTCACCTTGTCCTGGCCTCCTCTCTTCTTCTCAGGACCTGGGAGATTGAGCCCCAAACTTTCCATAAGGATCTGTCCTCAGGAAAGAAACTGATCAACACTAAGGTGTGAGTGACACTCCGAGCTGGGGGTGGGGGTGATGTTTTAATAGGCACTGTATTAGCTTCCTATTGTGGCCATAACAAATTACCATGAACATAGTGGCTTAAAATAACACAAATTTATTATCTTACAGTTTTGTAGGTTAGAAGTCTGACATGGGTCTTGCTGAGCTAAAATCAAGGCATTGGCAGGGCTGCATTCTTTTCTGGAGGCTCTTGGGGAAGCCCCCTACCCCCTCCTTCTAGGAAGCTTCTAGAGAGCACATACATTCTTTGGCTTGTCACTCTCCCTCCATCTTCAAAGCCAGTAGCATGGCATCTTTCTGACCCTTCATCCACTTTGATACCTTGCTCTGACCAAAGCCAGGGAAAGTTCTCTTCTTCTAAGGATTCATATGATTCGACTGAACCATCTGGGATAATCTCTCCCTCTTGAGGTCCAAACCTGCATCACATCTGCAAAGTCCCTTTGCCATGTCAGGTAACATATTCAGGATTTGGGGGGGGGGGGTTAGGAAATAGACATCTTTGGGGCCACCACTCTGCCCACCACAGGCACAAAGCCTTTGGAGAGGGCTTCCCAGGATTCTCACTGCCAAAGCCCTAATGCAGAGGGAGTGAGCAGGGTTCCAGAGAGTGAGCCCTCTCCTTGGGCTGTCAGTTGTCCTAGACATATCTTTGGGCTCTTTTTTGTCTTTGAAATTTTATACAGTCATATTCTACCTAAGAATACATGTACACTTGTTGCAATATAAAAAATACTTTTAATCGCTTGCAAATTAAATTACTTACTATTCCTCCCTCAAAACTCAGAGTGAATCTAATGCTACTGGCAGGTGCAACAAATACTTAGGGGTTGGGGGGTAATTCCCACCACCCATACACAACCCAACCTGCCATACCCATTTCCACCTGAGACATAGAACCTAGTATGAACAGCATAGCGTCAAGCCAGGGTTTTGAGGTGCTAATGATGGCATTTCTGGCACCAGCTGTTAGGTGAGGGTGGCCTTTGGGACAAAGGAGCTAAAGACAAATTAGCAGGACAACTGCTCCTTGCTCTAGTCAGCTGAGCCAGCACTGACTGAGGGCTCTGTTCTAGGCAGAGTTTGATGAGGAACTGGGCACATGCACTAAAGCATGACCATTGCATCCCAGTATGGAATGTTGTAAGTGCTTGAACCCTTTGCTACTCAAAGTGTGATCTGGAGACTAGCTACATCAGCATCATCTGAGCTAGGAAGAGAGACAGGACCTCAGGCCTGCTGAGCAGGGTCTGCTGAAGCTTGAGTGACATTGCTCTGCCCCTCCATTCATTCCCTACTCAATCACAGACACTGATTATCTGATCCAGCCTGGGGCAGAGCTCTGGGCTACAGCAAAGAATTTGACCCAGTGTACTCCCTCTTAGTCTTGCAGTACCGAACAGAGACTTGCATTTGCTGTGGGAAGCTAGAGGTGGAGATAAGGGGAGGGATTCTTGTTTTGTTTTCCTTTATAGACACAATCTTGCTCTCTTGCTCAGGCTGGAGAGAAGTCGCATGGTTGTAGCTCACTGCAGCCTCAAACTCTTGGGCTCTAATAATCTTTTGCTTTGGTCTCCTGAGTAGCTGGGCCTACAGGTGCCTGCCACCACACCTGACTTCCTTCCTTCCTTCCTTCCTTCCTTCCTCTTACTCTGTTGCTCTTGCTGGTCTCAAACTCCTGTCCTCAAGCAATCCTCCCTGCCTCAGCCTCCCAAAGTGCTGGGATTATGAATGTGAGCTCCTGGACCAACCCAAAGGGCTTCTAAAGAGGATGTCTTTCTGGAGAAGGTGGCATCTTGGCTGTCTGTGAGGGGCATTTCACCAGAAATAAGAGAGAAGGGCATCTGGGCAGAAGGAATAGAGTGAACAGAGCTGGGAGTTGGCGTCTGCCACTGGTGACATGGAGGGACATGGTGCTTTAGTGTCCTAGGCATCCTACAACTGCCATAACAAAGTACATGGACTGAGTGGCTTAAACAACACAAATTTATTTTCTTATGATTCTGGAAGCTAGAAGTCCAAGTTCAAGGTATCGGTTGGTTTGGTTTCTTCTGAGGCCTCTCTCCTTGGCTTGTGGACGGTTTTCTCCCCATGTCCTCACATGGTCTTCCCTCTCTGTCCTCTTCTGGTCACAGTCATAATATATTCAGACCCAGCTGAATGACTTCATTTTAGTTTATTACCTCTTTAAAGACTCTTTCTCCAAATATGATCACATTCTGAGGTACTGGCAGTTAGGACTATAATATGTGAATCTGGGGGGTGAGGTGGGGACACAGTTCAGCCCATAATGCAGTGTATGAAGCGAAGCTGGAAGAGTGGAGACTTCGGTGGCAGGTCAGGAGGCTTGCATTTCTCCTTGAGGCCATGAGGAGCCATGGAAGCACCTCTGGAGCTATGATTAACCTCTAGTCATCAGGTTTACAGCAAACAGAAACTCACCCATCTCTTGGTGTGTCCCAGTGGGTGAACCAGGTTCTTGCTGAGAAGATGGGGACATGGGTCTGTGGGAGACTGGGAAGCTGCTTCCTTTCTCCAGGCCTCAGTTTTCTCATCAGTAAAATGGGCCCAGGGACACGATGTGATAGTATTTTGGAGGGACATGTAGCCACATCTCCAACTTTGCAAGTTGTGCGATGTTTTTCACGATTTACTTATTTCACCTCTTTTGACTTTGCATTATGAAATTTTTCAAACCTACAGAAAAATACAGAGAATAGTGTCATGAACACCCATGTACCCATTTCCCAGATTTAATAAATCTTAACCTTTTGGCATGCTTCATTTATTGTTTTTCTGAAGCATTTTAAAGCAAATTATAGATATTCATTTTTTACCCCCTAAATATTTCAGCATGTTCCCAACAATCATGGTATTGTCAGCACACCTAACAAATTAAAAATAATGCCTTAACATCGCTCAATATCCAGTTCATAGTCAAGTCTTTCCTATTGCCCTGAATGAAATGTCTTTACTTTTTTTTTTTTTTTTTTTTTGAGACAGAGCCTCAAGCTGGCACCCTGGGTTGAGTGCTATGGCATCACAGTTCACAGCAACCTCCAATTCCTGGGCTCAAGCGAGTCTCTTGCCTCCGCCTCCCAAGTAGCTGGGACGACAGGTGCTCACTACAATGCCCGGCCATTTTTTGGTTGCAGCTGTCGTTGTTTGGCGGGCCCAGGCTGGATTCGAACCGGCCAGCTCAGGTGTACATGGCTGGCGCCTTAGCCTATTGAGCCACAGGTGCTGAGCCTACCCTGATTTAATTGTTACATGTTGTATGCATGTATTGAAATATTATATATACCCCATAAATCTGTACAATTATCATATATCAATTTTTTAAAAGAAAGAAAAATAAATATTGAAATGAAAACAACTAGATGCCGTTTTTTACTAAATCAGATTAAAGCTGGGCACGGTAGTGTGTGCCTGTCATCCCAGCTCCTGGGAAGGCTGCAGCAGGATAATCCCTGGAGCCTGAAGTTCCAGACCAGCCTTGACAACATATCAAGACCTCATTTCTAAAATCAATTACTAAATCAGATTAGCAAAATTTAAGTATTAGATTGGTGAGGCAGTGAGAGTTGTAAACAAGGCAACCTCTTTAGAGAGTCATTTTGCAATGGCTACCCAAATGTAAGTACATATTCTTTACTTTACCAATTCTAATTCTTTAAGTTATACTCACCTAAGTCTGCAGATTTTTGTGGAAATGACTACAATCACTAACTGTGATAGCAAAATTAAAGCAAATGTATCTATATTGTGGCTCAGAAAAGTATCCAAAGATACATCATTAAATAATAAAAGCAAAACATGCAGCCGTGGTGTAGCGTATTCTAATTTGGGAGTTAAAAATTCACATGTACTAAATACACATAATCACTTATGAAGAAGCATTTCCTATTTTACCCACTTTTAAAATTCTTACTTTTTTAACCACATGAATTATTAAAAAAATGAAAAGGCCATTTTTGTTTAAATGATAAAAAAAATGTAATATAAAATTACTGACTTGGAACAATATTATAATATTACAAAACTGCATGTATATGATAATATTCCTTGATACATATGTAATGATTTCCATATATTTTTGTACATGGAAAACTGGAAATGTTTAGTGATATTGTTAATTGTGGAAATCCCCAGCAGTAATTATTTTTCTATTTGCTTCCTTTAGCTTTATATTTTACAGCAGGGTTTTCCGCCCTCAGCACTATTGACGTTTGGGGCCAGATAATTCTTTGCTGTGGGGCTGTCCTGTTTTGCAGGGTGTTTAGCAGCTGCTCTGGCCTTTGCCCACTAGATGCCAGTAGCACCCCCTCAACTGTGACAACCAAAATATTTCCAGACATTGCCAAAGGTTGTTTCTGGAGTGCAAAACTGCACTCGTCCAACCACAGATGTACAGTAAACATGAATAATTTATGTAACAAAAAAGTTAAATGTGTATAAATTTGGATAGAAATATAGATGATTGATAGATAGGTAAATGATGATAGATAAGATAGATGATAGACAATGATAATGATAGATTAATGACAGATGATAGACAAATAAGGATAGATACATAAATGGTAGACAACGGATGATAGATAGAAAAATGATGATAGATGATTGATAGATAGATAGATAGATAGATAGAATAATATAAGAGAGAAAGAGTGGAAGATAGACAAGACCTGCAGAGTAACCATGGATAGACAAAGCAGTCAAAAAGCAGTTGAGACCACTCCACTAGGATTTTTTCAACTCTCACTCTTCGCTGATGATATGATCCTATACCTGGAAAATCCCAGGGACTCAACTTCAAAACTCTTAGAAGTGATCAAGGAATACAGCAGCGTCTCAGGATACAATACTTACAAGTCAGTAGCTTTTATATACACCAACAATAGTCAAGCTGAAAAAACAATCAAGGACTCTATTCCTTTTACAATAATGCCAAAGAAGATGAAATATTTGGGAATTTACCTAACAAAGGACATGAAAGACCTCTATAAGGAGAACCATGAAACTCTGAAAAAAGAAATAGCTGAAGATGTTAACAAATGGGAAAACATGCCATGCTCATGGCTGGGAAGAATCAACATTGTTAAAATGTCCATACTATCCAAAGCAATCTACAGATTTAATGCAATCCCTATTAAAACACCATTGTCATACTTTAAAGAACTTGAAAAAATAGTACTTGGTTTCATATGGAATTAGAAAAAAACCTCAAATAGCAAATTCATTACTCAGAAATAAGAACAAATGAGGAGATATCACATTACCAGGTTTCGGGCTATACTATAAATCAATAGTGATTAAAACAAAGTGGTATTGGCACAAAAACATAGCAGTGAATTTATGGAACAGAACAGAGAACCAGGAGATGAACCTCACTACTTATCACCATTTGATCTTCGACAAGCCTATCAAAAACATTCAGTGGGGGAAAGACTCCCTATTTAACAAATGGTGCTGGGTGAACTGGATGGCAACCTGTAGAAGACTGAAACTGGACTCCCACCTTTCACCATTAACAAAAATTGATTCTCACTGGACAAAGGATTTAAACTTAAGACATGAAACTATAAAAATACTAGAAGAGAGTGCAGGGAAAACACTTGAAGAAATTGACATAGGAGAATATTTTATGAGGAGGACCCCCCGGGCAATTGAAGCAACTCCAAAAATACATTACTGGGATCTGATCAAACTAAAAAGCTTTTGCACAGCCAAGAGCACAGTAAGTAAAGCAAACAGACAACCTTGAGAATGGGAGAAGATTTTTGCAGGTTATGCTTCCAACAAAGGTCTGATAACTAGAATCTACAGAGAACTCAAACTAATCAATAAGAAAAGAATAAATAACCCTATTTCTATGTAGGCAAGAGACTTGAACAGAAACTTCTCTGATGAAGACAAGCGCAAGGCCTACAAACACATGAAAAAATACTCATCATCCTTAGCCATCAGAGAAATGCAAATCAAAACTACTTTGAGATATCATCTAACTCCAGTAAGATTAGCCTACATCACAAAATCCCAAAACTACAGATGTTGGCGAGGATGTGGAGAGAAGGGAATGTTTCTACACTGCTGGTGGGAATTCAAGCTAACACGACCTTTTTGGAAAGAAGTTTGGAGAACCCTCAAGGAACTAAAAGTAGACCTACCATTTGATCCTGCAATTCCTCTACTAGGTATATACCCCGATGGTCAAAAGTAATTTTACAACAAAGACATTTGTACCAGAATGTTTATTGCAGCCCAATTCATAATAGCCAAGACATGGAAACAGCCCAAGTGCCCATTGACCCATGAATGGATTAACAAATTGTGATATATATACACTATGGAATACTGTGCAGCCATAAAAAGATGGAGACTTCACATCTTTTATGTTTACCTGGATGGAGCTGGAACTTATTCTTCTAAGTAAAATGTCTCAAGAATGGGGGGGAAAAAGTATCCAATGTACTCAATACTACTATGAAATCAATATATAACCACCTACACACTTATTGAAAGGCAAAACATAACTATAGTCCAGAAAGTAGAAGGGAAGAGGAGAGAGAGGGGAGGGGAGAGGGGATATGGGAGGAGGGAGAGTATTCGGAGGGGAGGACCTCACCTAGTGTGCATGATGCAATGG
>CAUYON010043238.1:0-11280 GCA_963573935.1 Arctocebus calabarensis | reverse complement strand
CCTGGGCTCAAGCGAGTCTCTTGCCTTTCCCTCCCAAGTAGCTGGGACTACAGGCGTCCGCCACAATGCCCAGCTATTTGGGTGGGAATGGAAAGTGACTCGCTTGTGCCCAGGATTTGGTGGTTGCTGTGTGGTTGTGTGATGTCACAGCAATCTTTCCTGGGTGACTGCTTGTGGCTCTGTCTAAAAAAAAAAAAAAAAAAAAAAAGCCCTAGAGATGCCCATATTTTTTGAAATGTTAGATTTATTTTTATTTATGGTTTTTGGGTTGTACTTTATTTTATTTATTTATTTGAGACAGAGTTTCAAGCTATCACTCCGGGTAGAGTGCCATTGTGTCCCAGCCCACAGCAAGCTCAAATTCCTGGGCTTAAGCAATTCTCTTGCCTCAGCCTCCCAAGTAGCTGGGACTACAGGCACCTACCACAAAGCCCAGCTATTTTGCTGTTGTTGTTGCAGTTGTCATTGTTTAGCAGGCCAGGGCTGGGTTTGCACCCACCAGCTTTGGTGTATGTGGCTGGCGCCCTACCCACTGAGTTATGAGCACTGCCACTATTTAATTTTTATTTATTTATTTTGCAGTTTTGGGCTGGGGCTGGATTTGACCCTGCCACCTCCGGCATATGGGGCCGACGCCCTACTTACTGAGCCACAGGTGCTGCCCTATTTATTTTTATTTTTATTTTATTTTTTATTTTTTATTTTTGAGACAGAGCCTCAAGCTGTCACCCTGGCTAGAGTGCTGTGGCATCATAGGTCACAGCAACCTCCAATTCCTGGGCTCAAGCGAGTCTCTTGCCTCTGCCTCCCAAGTAGCTGGGACTACAGGTGCCCGCCACAACGCCCAGCCATTTTTTGGTTGCAGCCGTCATTGTTGTTTGGTAGGCCCAGACTGGATTCGAACCCGCCAGCTCAGGTGTACATGGATGGCGCCTTAGCCCGTTGAGCCACAGGCACCGAGCCTATTTTTATTTTTATTATTGGAGATTCATTGATGGTACAAGAAACCAGGTTACACTGATTGCATTTGTTAGATAAAGTCCCTCTTATAATTGTGTTTTTATTTTATTTTTATTAAGACAGAGTATCACTCTCTTGCCTAGGCTACAGTGCTGTGGCATCGTCCTAGCTAACAACCATAGCACCTGGATAATTTTTCTATTTTTAGTAGAGATAAGGTCTTGCTCTTGCTTAGGTTGATCTTGAACCCCTGAGCTTCGGCCTTGGCCTCCCATAGTGCTAGGATTATAGGCATGCGTCACCATGCCCAGCCTGTTTGTTTATTTTTAGAAATAGGATCTCACTGTATTGGCCAGGCTGATCTCAAACTTCTGGCCTCAAGCAGTCCTCCTGCCTCAGCCTCCCAAATAACTGAGACCATAGGCACATGCCACCATGCCCAGCTAATCTTTTTTGTTATTGTTGTTTGAGACAGAGTCTCATTCTGGCACCCTGGGTAGAGTTCCATGGCATCATCATAGCTCACAGCAACCTCAGACTCTTGGGCCAAGGTGATCCTCTTGTCTCAGCCTCCCAAGTTGGGACCATAGGCACCTGCCATGATACCCAGCTAGTTTTTTCTATTTTTTTTTTTTTAGTAGACATAGGGTCTTGCTCTTGCTTTTGCTCAAGCTGTCTTTAACTTCTGAGTTCAAGCAATCTACCATCTTTGGCATCCCAGAGTGCTGGGATTACAGGAGTGAGCCACTGCACCCAGCCTCCCAGCTAATTTTGTAGAAATGGCATCTTGCCGTGTTGCCCAAGCTTGTCTCAAACTCCTGAACTCAAACTATTTTCCACTTTGGCTTCCTAAAGTGTTGGGATTATAGGTGTAAGCCACCAACACTGTCCAATGACTTCAATTCTTTTTTTTTTTTTTTGTAGAGACAGAGTCTCACTTTACCGCCCTGGGTAGAGTGCCGTGGCGTCACACTGCTCACAGAAACCTCCAGCTCTTGGGCTTAAGCAATTCTCTTGCCTCAGCCTCCCTAGTAGCTGGGACTACAGGCGCCCACCACAGCGCCCGGCTATTTTTTTGTTTTGCAGTTTGGCCGAGGCCGGGCTTGAACCCACCACCTTCGGTATATGGGGCCGGCACCCTACTCGCTGAGCCACAGGAGCCGCCCAGTTTCTGGGGTTTTTTCTATCATGAATACTGATATGACATTCTGACTTTTGCTGTTATGGGTTTCAGTTGTTTCCTTCAACATTTATTCAGTCATTATTTTTAATTTCATCACTGAGGACTTATTAACATTTTTCTGATGACTAATAAAATTTTAGCGTCTTATCATATGGTTTTAATCATTCAGATACTCTCACAAACATAGGGTAAAGCAAGTAGGCACAGAAGAGTACATACTGTATTATATAATTTATCAAAAGTTCCAAAACAACACCCTACTAATCCCTAGAGTTAGATGTCATGACAATGGTTATCTTTGGGGAGGAGGGATAGTTATAAATGAGAAAAAGTGCCATAGCTTTCTTGGGTGATAATATAGTTCTATCATTTCACTATAGGCTGTGATAACTCATGAAGGTAGACAATAGCAATTTGCAAGTTTACCTGAAACTCCTGAACATTTGATAAGAAGCAAATAAATAATCCAAACTAAATTGAGTAGACGTCCACTGTGAGAACATGGGGAGACATATTTTTCCTTATTTGTTTATTTGTCTAAAGACAACTAAAGTCCCTGGGTGTTATATATAACAAAACAAACATAGAAGACTTAAAAAGGTGTAAAGATAAAGGCAGACTGACTTGGGGTTTCAGAATTCAAGGGATTACACATTGGTGAGTTCCTTGGATTTCTAAAAATTTTTGCCAGTGGGAGCAGACAAGAAAAGCCCCAGTCATAGGCTGCTCCTTCTAAACAAAGCACTGGGAAAGCAGGCAGCCTAAAAGACAGAGACTTTTAGACAATAACTGCTTTATTCCAGCCAAACTCTCTAGAAAATACTGTGGCTCTACCTTGAGCTATAGACTGAATGCGGAACCCAGTTTTTTCACACTCACCATAATATAAAGAGGGAGTTGAAAATAAAGATGAGTAGGGACTAAGGCACTGATGGTATCAGGGAAACAGTAATCAAGATCCCTTCCTTCTGGGAGATCTAGACTTCAGTCTTACCTGGTAGTAACGAGGTGATATCTGTCCCTCTTCCTCTGCAAGCCAATGTCAGATAAAACCAGCCAAAGTAAAGATTTAAATAAGATACAGCATCTCATAACATCATACAAAAATATATATTTTTCAGCCAAAATAGCTCATTATATCAAGAAACTGGAAGACAGCATTCCATGGATACAAAACTAAGATGGTAAAGATGTTAGAATGACCTGACAAAAGTTTTAAATCAGTGTAATAAAAATACTTCAATCAAGCTCAGGTCTGGTGGCTCACACGTGTAATCTTAGCACTTTGGGAGCCCTAGGATGGTGGATTGCTTGAGTTTAGGAGACCAGCCACCCATGAGCAACAACCAGACCCTGTTTCTAAATACTAGTGGGGCATGGTGGCAGGTAGCCTATAGTCCCAGCTACCTGGGAGGCCGAGGCAAAAGGATCGCTTGAGCCCTGAAGTTTGTTTGCTATACATTATTATGCCACATGGTACTCTACCCAAAATGACAGAGTGAGAGTCTGTCTCAAAAAACCAAAAATGTTGACACCAAGAGCATAATTCATAAAATGAAAAATTGGTTGGTAAGTTTGGAGTTCTGAAATTAAAAATTTTACATTGTAAAAGATACTTAGAATAGAAAAAAACTATAGAAGGTGCTCAACATCATCAGCTATTGGAAGAATTATGTTTTTAAATTCCAGATTAATATGAGGGTACAAATGATTAGGTTATATTGTCTGCATTTGTTAGGCAAAGATCAAATTGTAGTTGAAGTCTTCATAGACAGGGTGTTCCATTTACTCTTACATTGTGCACATTAAGTAAGAGTTTACCAATCCCCATCTCTCCTCCCCTCTCCTGTTTTCCTCCTTCCTCTCCTTCCTTACCACTTGAATTTAATTGTGGCTTTCTCTCCTGTGAGTGTGTAGCTGTTTTGTCAATTGGTTTTCTATTAATATTGAGTCCATTTTATACTTGCTTATCCATTCTTGTGATACTTTACTAAGAAGAACATTCTTCAGCTCTAAGTTAATATTAAAGTTGTAAAGTTTCTATCTTTTTTTAATAGCTGAATAGAATGATAATTAATTCCATTGTGAGATATGTTCATATCAGTAAACATTGGTCAAAATAGTTTTACTGAAAATTAGTGACAACATCCAATGCTGCTGAGGATGAGGAGAAACTGGGTCATTTATACATTGTGGGTAGAAAGGCATTAAAGTCAAATGGTAATTACTTTGGAAAACAGATTTCCAAAGTTTCTTAAATAACTAAATCTTCTACTATAATATAAGAAACAGTTGTTCTCCTGGGTATTTATTACAGATAAATAATATCTGTTCTCATTAACCCTATACATGAATATTTACAGAAGCTCTATTTATAACAGCCCCAAACTGAAACAACCTAGATGTTTTTCAGCAGTTCAGGTTAAACAAAGTGGAACATCCCATACCATAGTGTACAACACTAATAAAAAGAAATGAAGTATTGATAATAATTTTATTGAAGTGAAAAAAGCCAATTCCAAAAAGGTACATGCTATACAATTAAATTTATATAATGTTCTTGAAATTACATTATTATAGAACTAGAAGCCTGATAAGGGTTGCCAGTATTAAAAAGGCTGAGGATACAGGACAGAAGTGGGTGTGGCTATAAATAGATAACATGAAGGATCTTTGTGGTGATGGAAATGTCCTGATTTTGAGTATATCAAGGCCACACACTGGTTAAGATATTGTACTGTGATTCTGAAAGGTGTTAGCATTAAGTGAAGCACATTGGATCTCTGTATTATTTCTTATAGCAGAATGTAAATACATAAATACCTTAAAGTCAAGAACATAGTAAAAAGTGCAAAACATGAGTAAAATACATGAATAAGACTAGCTAATTTATAAATAGATCACAATACCTAAAGGAATTACTAAAATTTTCTAGATATTTACTTTTGGGTATAAAAATGAAATTCAAAGCAAGTCCCATTTCCATTTTAACCCATTAGCTCCATACAGATAAGAAAGAGTAATAGCTTTTCTCTCCAAAAGATATGTCAAGAAATGCACACTCTCATGTTAACTTTCTCAGCATTTTGGAAAATTACATGTTTCAATAGCTACTTAAATGAATAATTCAGTTGTTTCTTGAATCCCATTTCTGGGATTAATGAAATGAAAATCAGAACTCTGGTATATAAGGGAGTACACAGAGGGTAAGAGAGAAATTATTAATTTTTTTCCTTTAAAATGTTCTTATATTTGTACTACCTGTAATGGACTTTCCCTGAGGCTAAAGTATGAAAAACTAATAAACTAATACAAGGACAGAGGTAAAAAAGAACTGTGATTTCTGATTTTAGCCTTGATATGTAAAAAGCTTGGAAGCCTGTAAGTATAAGGAAAAATGCTGAACAAACTTAAAATCAATGACTTTCTTAGCCCCATCTGAGAACTTAAGTCACAGAGAAAACCACCACCCTGAAATCTAGAGCGATAGGTGAATACAGAGTATCATTGTTTACATCAATTTATTTGGTGACATTGCTACTAGAGCCATAAATTGATAGAAATACTGACTGAAGAGTAATTTTTATGAGTTGCTAGAGATTAAGAGTAGAGCAGCTTAAGAGTAAGAAGCTCATGGTGACCTAATCCTTGGTGTGCACCCTTACATTCATGGATTTTGTTCTATGAATACCAGTGGATTCTCACTGAAAAATTTATAGAAAAATTCTTTCATGTTTAGTGCAGCAGGAGTGAAAAAATAACTGTTTTCTCATAGGCCCAGAGCAATCTCTGAAACAGAGACAAATGTATCTTGGGAAACTTTTTCAGAGTCTTATTTGACCTGGAGGAGAAGGAAATTAACAATTACAATCCCCTATGGCCATCCTGTCTAATCTAAGAGGGGAAAAAGCCTGAGAAATAGGAAGAGCATAACTCAGGAACATAAGGTCATTAAAAGGCTGAGATATAATCATAAGATTATGGAATGATTCCCCTCCTCCCATGTCTTATCAGCAATACAACAGGGTTCCATTATAATAGCAGTGGATTACAGCAGAAAGAGCTTCAAAGCTCAGGCAATTTAATAAGGAACTTTCAGAGATACCCAAAGGCACCAGAAATACAGAGACAAGAACATGAGAAGAATGTGAAGCCTCTCACATATCCAGCTACAGAACATAAAATATAGTTTAGCTTCTAGTCATGGTAACATAAAATCTCACACTAAGAGCCTATTTATCTCTGTTAGGTAAATGCTCCAGAAAAGCCCCTTCCTGCTTTCAATAGACCAAGACTAGCTGTCTTCACTCTCAAAATTACAGCTCCTTTCTGAGCATAGATAGTTGTCCTCTGAATAACAGGGAGTTGCCTACTAAACATCTTCCAACCATAGAACTTACTTCATCTCCTTATCCCAATTACCCACTGAAAATTTCAAACTTATGGCCTGCCCCTAATGGCTCTTCTCTCCAGAGCAGTAACTCCTTATTGGCTATTCTACCATCCCATCACCATTCTAAAACTTCCCCTAACTGAACCTACATAAGGGTGCCGTTTTTTTGGCTTTCTCTCTCCCCTCTCTCTCTTTTATCGCTTCCCTCTCTCTCTCTCTCTCCCCCTACGCCCCTCTTTTTTCTCTCTCTTTCTCTTTTCTCTCCTCCTTGGTGCTTCTCTGCAGCATCCCTTGCCAATAAATACCTTTCATATAAGCCTTGGTGGTCTGTGAGATCTCTGCCAGTCAAGTGCTGCTCCTTCATCTGGTGTCAGAAGTGGGATATAATAAGGAATGCTCCCAAGGATAGCTTCCACCCCCTTCCATGGGGTTTTAGCTCCTGGAGACTCCCTGTCTTCTTCTTGCACTCCTGGCGCTCACCACTGCATCAGCTTATGTCCATCCACCAAGGTGCTCTAACCAGCACTCAACACCGGCCTCATCCAGACTTGGTGAGTACCCCTATAGGAGTGAGTTTTCCCTAATTGTGGGCTGGGTTGCTTACATTCCTGGCGATTCACCTGTTTATTGAGACTTGAGTTCCCTATTGCCATTGACCTTACATGGCCTATCTTAGGGCTTCCATGCCTCACACGAAAATTCCTGGCACCAGGTCTCAAGTTTTCCTCGGCCCCAAGGGTCTGACACTGATCTGGGTACAGTGCCGACTGTCTTGAACTGTGTTCTCATCTTCATGGCCAGCAACAAAGCAATGGAGATGTCTACCCTTTGTCCTGGTCCTTGTGATTCTGCTCACACTTTATTCCTATGACGAATCACCATGGGTGCAGGCCATTCTATCCCACCTAACTCCCCCCTTGGGGTGCTTATTATGCCACCTTGTACAATTAGGATTAGACTTAAAGCCAAAATAATTAATTAAAATACCAGGTTTGGCCACTTTACAAGCTAGATAACCAAAGTATCTGGCCAAGCTAAGTTTCACTTGATTTTTCTTTAATTTGAGACTTATATAACTATTGTCAGCACCTTGGCAAATGGAGAGAGCTCCCCTATGTTCAGGGCTTCTCATATCTTAGAACCAAGCCTAATTTTTGTTTAGGTGATTCCAAAATGCTTGTAGCAAAGGGCTCTTCTATTCTCTATCTCCCTGAACCAAACCTATTGCACCTGGCAGATGAACCTCTGTTGCGCAGGCAAATAGCCACTGGTTCCGAAACCGGAGTAATTCCCACTCAGGCTTCACCACATTCAGCTCCTCCCTCAACCACACAGTTGCCTCCACCCTGTATCCCTCCTATTTCCCCGTCAACTAATCTGAGCTCGTCTCCTAACTCCTCCCCTCCAACTAGCCCTCAGAGTTCTTTAATGTAGTCTCTCAGTCCACTGTCAGCTGCTGCAAGAAATACTTCTGGACCTCTTTACCCCTTTCTTCCTCTAGCTCTTCCATATGATGGTCCTACAATGTAGACAAATTGCAAACTAATCTACTACATCCACTACTCACCCTTCACTTCCCTCCAGTCCCCTCACCCATTCCTGCTTCCTTCTGTCTCCAGAATTAGAGGGACCTTCAGCTCCCTCTCACGTCCTGGTCCTGCTCCACGAGGTGGCTGGAGTCCATGGCCTAGTCTCTATTTATGTTCATTTCCCCATGACTGAACTCACACACCTTAAGATTTGACTGGGTTCCTTTACTTCTAATCCTTCTCATTTTATTCAAAAGTTTCAATTTATTACTATGTCCTATCACCTGGCATGATGTTTTTGTTATTTTAGCCAATATCCTAACCTCTGACAAGAGCAAACGAGTGTGGGAGAGGGAGAAAGAGGCAGCATATCAATTTCATATGTCAAACAATGAACATCCTACAGGTGACACCGTGGTCCCTAATACCCAGCCAAATTAAAATTATAATGATAATTCTGGAAGAAAAAGTAAAGACATTTTTATTACCTACAATTTTGTGAACTTAGAGCTTCCACCAAAAAGACTATCAATTATGATAAAATACGGGAAGTCATACAAGATAAGTCTAAGAATCCTTCAGCTTTCCTCCAATGCCTTTCCAAGGCTTTTAAGTATACTAACTTAGATCCTGAAACAATAGATGGGAAAAATGTTCTCATAACTTATTTCTTTAAGTAGAGTTACCCCAACATCTAACTTAAGTTAAAGCACTTGGAGCACAGACCCCTAACACCACAGGCCGTGATCTTACACATAGCTTTTAAGGTTTACATAGGTCAAGATGATGTTTTCCGAAGGGGGAAATAAAAAATTTCAAGATTATCAAATGCTAGCTTACAGTATTATAAACAGTGTCACTGAGATCATCATTCCTAACCTGCCTAAGTCATCAGGGGCTCAAGGCCACTTCATGACTCAACCACCTGGACCGTGTTACAAATACAGTGAAGAAGGTCATGGGTATGATGTTGCCCCATTCCCAGACCCCCGCTAGGGCCATGCTCTCTCTGCAAAAGAAAGGGCCACTGGAAGGCTGACTGTTTTGCTTAGAGTTATGTAAGGTGGGACTACAGAGTAGGAGGTCATTGACATACTGAACTAAGGTTGAAGGAGAGGGATCATAAGACAGGAGGTTTCGTGGTAATGTCTGGCTAAATAAGTGGGGCTGTCACGAAATTCCTGGGGAAGTACAGTCCAAGTAAGTTGGGTAGAAATCTGAGAAGTAGGGTCATTTCATGTAAAGGCAAATAGGTTTTGGCAATCAGGATGTAAGCAATGGAGAAGGAAGCATCTTTGAGGTCTATCATGGAGAAATAAGTGGCTTGAAGTGGAATGGTTGATAGGAGGGTGTATAGATTAGGAACTACTGGGTGTATGGGAATAACCACAGAGTTGATGAGTCTTAGATCTTGTCCTAAGCAATAGGTGCCTTTAGGTTTTTTAATTGCTAGTATGGGAGTGGGCAGGTCATAAAAACCCTTTTTCTAGGAGATCTTGTATAATAGGTTGAAGTCCCAGGAGACTAGATGTGGGAAGTGGGTATTGACATTGAGAAGGAAACACAGAAGGGTCTTTTAGTTTAACAAGAATTGGAGAGTAGGAGACAATTGAGGGGGTTTTAGTATCCCAAACCTTAGGATTTCCTTGTTCTGGTGGAATGGGCCAGGGCGATGAGTCTTTGATGGCTTGGGAAAGGACAAGGCAGCGTGAGGCAGAAGGAGATGGGTCAGCATCTATTAATTTAAAATTAAAAGTGAGGGTGGTACCTAATTTGGAAAGTATGTCATGTCCCAGAAGGAGAACTGGACAGGAAGGCAACATCAAAAAGAAATGTGTAAATGAGAAATTGCCAATCATGCAGTGTAAAAAAAGGAGTTTGACGTGGACGGTGGGAAAAACCCTGTAACCCAACAATAGAGGTGGGCAACAGGGAGGTAGGACCAATGAACTTTTTAAGAGCTGAGAAGCTAGCTCCTGTGTCTAATAGGAAGTAGCAATTATCCTACCTGCCACCATCAGGGTTACCCTTGTCTCGGCAGAGGAGATCTTTCTCATGTGAGAGAGCCAGGGTCCCATCAAGCTTCAGAAGAGGAAAGCCCCAGTAAGTCTGCTGTAGGTGCCGCAGGTTGGCTGGACTCATGTCTTCTCTGGGCCAAGGATCAGTCAGCCTTCCAATGGCCCTTTCTTTTGCAGAGAGAGCATGACTCTGGCGGGGGCCTGGGGATGGGGCAACGTCATACCCAGTGGCCTTCTTCACTGTATTTGTAGCATAGTTTAAGTGGTCGAGTCATGAAGCGGCCTTTGAAGTCTTTCCTACTACAAACAAGAGGGCTACCACTGTTGCCTCTATCATACTCAAAGACATTATTCCCAGCTTTGTGATCTCCTGTTCTTTACAGTCATCACTAACAAAGTCCGATCACTCCAAGAAAGCGTCAAACTCTGAAAATAAACAACGTAAATCAACATCTTCAGGCTTCTCCTCTTAGTTCACTCAAAACCCACTCGAGGTTGCACTTTTACCTGTCCTCACACCTATAATTGTCATCCTTGGGCTGGTGGCTGTGGCACCATGCATAACTCATTTTATTCAAACTCAACTCTCAAAGTTTCCTCAACAGACAACTATTCAACAGGTAACTATTCAGTTGGTGCTCCAAACCTATTCCCCAGATACACCTCCCAACCTATAACAAAAAGAAACTGTACTTTGTGAATGGGCTACATTCTACTACAGACAATAAGACTTTACTAAACAGCACTTCTAAACAGCCACTGCTAAAAGTGAGAGAGGATACCTGAGAAGGGTGAGGTCTGGGAGAACAGGTTTTGTTAAGGAGAGCACAAGGATACACTTGCAGGGTCCTCTCCATGGTGACTCAGCCCTTAGGAATTTGTAACTTCCTGGAACTTGGAAATTTCCAAGTTCTGTGAAATCCTGTAGTTCTGTGGGGGCTGGACTAGCATCTCCCTCTTGATTCAAACTGGCTAATGAGAAGGGTACCTGTGGGGTGGAACTTCTTGACTGTCAATAAAAAGGGAAAGATCAAGCTAGATGGGGAGCACGGCCAGTTGGAATTCTTCTATGCCGTAAGCTCCCAGCTGGTGAATAAAGCCCTTCCTCTTATAAACGTGGTGTTTGGGTGCTCTTTCTCTCCGTTGGGCCTTGTCTTCCCACAACATTTTTGGTTCCCTCACAAGAAAGTGAGCTCA
>CAUYON010043237.1:0-33802 GCA_963573935.1 Arctocebus calabarensis | reverse complement strand
CTACATCTTCCAGAATGGGGATTAATGGTTTAAACAAAAGTAGAAAAACAAATAAATTATTCTGCTCAATACTGTTTGGCATAATTGCATTGTTTTTCATTTTCAAAACACTCAAAACAGCCTCTTCTGGAAGTGCTGAACCGAGCTGAGACTGACAAGAATGGATAGTGCCTTTACTGTCTAGGACTGAAGGGGAAGCCCTGAGAGGCAGTCTGCAAAATCCCCTGTCCACCCCTATTCTTTACTCCTCCTGAGCTTGGAAGTGGGAAACAGACTCAATGTAAGTTCTCAATATATGAATTCTTCTGAGTGCCCACTGCCTATCCCAACCTTTCCGTAACAAAAGTCCCCTGCTTGTCACCGTTTCCTCAGCCAGCTGCAGGAACTATACCAGTAACGCTGCTTAGTGGGATCAACTGAGAAAAAGGGGGGTATGTGTGTCATCACTGGTGGGAAAGGGGATCCTTTTAGTGGTTGATTTGAGAGCTTCACAGAAGCCCTTTCTCTCTCCTAAACTTCCCCAACCTCAAAGGTTGAGCAGCTCCCTCTGGGGACCTAAGCTGGGTTCTGTTGTGCCAACAGCTTCCAACTGGAACCCCTGATGCTCAGTGTCCCAGCCATTCTGGGTTTGGAAGGAAGAGGCAGGAGGTGAGCAAGGGGGCCCGAGGCGGAGGCATGCAGTGGGCAATCTACTCCCACAAGGCTCCTGGCACAGCCAGCTCAGAATTTTAAAAGAATCTTTGTTGGTCAGCCATACCTGGTAGATTCACGTTAACTAAATTATTGAGCCCAAAGCAAAATCACCCCTAAGCAAGCTTCACTCTTTGGAGTGAGGAGAGGAGGAGGAAGGGGCATGCACACAGCAGCTGGCCCCCCCACCTCTGGCCTTCTATAGTGTTGCTCTCCCTCCCTAAGCCAGCCAAAGATCAGCGGAGAGAGAGAAACCGAAAGCAGCAGGGCCCCATCCCAGGGCAAGTTTTCTGATTTTTTTTTTTTTTTTTTTCAGAGCAACAAGGCGGCTGATGAGGCCCCAGGGCCTAAGGAAAGACGCTAACAAGGTTGTGGGTGATGGGTGAACCGAAGGGGCCGAGGGCACACGTGAGTAAGAAGCACCTTACATTGGATGTGACAGGGCTTCCTAGTCCCTGCCCTGTTCCTTACACCTATGTTCCGGGGTTGGGCCCTACGCAGTATGCCACCCCCAGCAAGGGCGAGACGCGATGCGCCGGAGGTCAGATCAGAGGCCATTCGGGGGTGGGAGCCCGTGGGGTGCCCCCACGACCGCGTTTCTTTGGTGGGTTTCCACTCACCCTCTGTGCCCTACATACAAAGGAAACGCGGGCGCCTAGGACCCTGCGGAAGCCTGCGCGACCGCGGAACCCGCCACTTTGCTGGGGGTAGGGAAGCGCCCCAGGAACCCCCAGGCCGCTCCTCCACCCACAGCACGTCCAGCCGAGGCCCCACGGGACGCCGCCCCGCCGGAGTCAGGCCTCCAGCTGGCCAGCAACTAAGATGCTCCCAGCTGTGGAACCCGAGGGAAGTACCACCAAGGCCCAGGTGACCTCCCTGCTCAGACCGCAAGAAAACCCACCAACAGCACGGGAGTGTGGGGATTGAGCGGCCGCTGGCCTGCCCCCAGAAGCCATTGATTGGAGGGGACGGGCCTAGTGCCGTAGTTCTCCTTGAATGGTATGATTGGCTGGGAGAAACAAGCTTCGTCCGACTGTAGCGCTGATTGGTGTCAGGCCCCAAAGTCTCATGATTGGCGGGGTCGACAGGCGCCCTCTGGACTGCAGCATGATTGGTCCAGACCGCGCTCTGGCGTCGCTCCGGATCGCTTACCGGGCCACCGCCCTTGGGGCTGCTGCTGGCTCCGAGTTCTGGGCGGGAGCGCACACCCGAGCTAGGGCTGGGAGTGTTGGCGACAGCGGGCTCAGTTGCCTCGATAGACCTCGATCTTGCTGGCCTTGGCCAGCATGTCAATGATGTGGGCCTCGAAGTCTGCGTCATGCACGCCTGTCTTCCGGAACTCGCCCGCATACCGGTTATTCTCCCAGTAGTGGTGCCAGTTGCCCCGGCTGTCGGCCCCGAACCCGTACACGTTCACCTGCAAGGAAGGGTGGTTAGGGTCAGCTCAGCGTGCGACCACGGAGGACAGGGCAATGGACGGCCTCCGGTCGTGGTGGAGAAGGGGCCATAGCTAGAGACAACCACCTGTGAGGCTGACTGGCTCAACTCACGGAGTACTGGAGGTACCAGGAAGAGGCAGGGGGACACCCAGGCCTGGAGCAAGGACATGGACTCACATGGGGAGAGTCTCTGCCCTTTCCAGGTCTCCTTTCCAGCCCTTGCTAACTTCCGTTTTTCTTTTGAAATGGAGTACTTTTATTTGAAAGCTGATCAAGTACCCATTACTATATAGTGCCTCGACTTACTGGGAAAAGTGGGTGTGCCCTTGTGGCACAATAGCCCCTGCTGCTAACCTGCATTTTTATTTATTTATTTATTTTTGAGACAGAGTCTCACTTTGTCACCCTTGGTAGAGTGCCGTGGCATTACAGCTCACAGCAACCTCCAACTCTTGGGCTCAGGCGATTCTCTTGCCTCAGCCTCCCAAGTAGCTGGGACTACAGGTACCAGCTACAACGCCTGGCTATATTTAGAGACGGGGTCTCTCTCTTGCTCAGGATGTTCTCTTAACTCCTGAGTTCAAGCAATCCACCCTCCTCGCCCTCTCAGAGTGCTAGGATTGCAGACGTGAGTGAGTCACTACACCCACCCAGCATTAACCTGCATTTTTAACACAGAGTATGCCTGAAGCTCAGCTGTGAGGGGACAGCCATCTAGCTGAAATGTAATCACTCTTTCCATTCTATTTATGTTTATGCTTACTTTTTCTTTCTGGTACGTAATATCATCTATATAGTGGTATTCTATTTCCTTTTTCAGTAATTTGACATTTTTTGTTTGCTTTTGAGACAAGGTCTCAGTCGCCCTGGCTAGACTGCCATGGCATCATAGCCCAATCTTTGGGATACAAGCATCCTCCTGCCTTAGCCTCCTAAGTAGCTGGGACTACAGGCACCCACAACAACACCTGACTAGTAATTTAACTTTTTTTTTTTTGTAGAGACAGTCTCTCACTTTGTTGCCCTTGATAGAGTGCCATGGCGTCAACACAGCTCACAGCAACCTCAAACTCCTGGGCTTAGGCACTTCTCCTGCCTCCGCCTCCTGAGTAGCTGGGACCACAGGTACCCACCACAACGCCCGGCTAGTCTTTTGTTTTGCAGTTTGGCCAGGGCCAGGTTTGAACCCGCCACACTCGGTATATGGGGTTGGTGCCCTACTTGCTAAGCCACAGGTGCCGCCCTAGTAATTTAACTTTTTCAGATTTGGTAAAATCATGAAAGTAACAGTTTGGGAAATGTAGATCTATGCTTTGCAGCTTAGAGATGGGGGAAATCAAAGCCACAGGTTTCTATCTATAAAACACGTTCCTGTGGAAGCACTGCTAAGATCTAAGAAGGGCTGCATTCCCTCTGTTCCAGCCCATTTGTTCCCCCTACCTACCCCTGGCTGCGGCCTACCCACCTCATCACACACATGCAGTGCAAAGAAGAGAACCAGCATCCCTGTGGAGGGGTACCGCCCGTGATGTTCAGTCCACCTGTCATGGATGTACTTGAAGAAAGCTGGGTTGTAGATCTGGACCTGGGACAGAAGAGGTAACAGACACATGAGGGGTTTGGTGGCCCAGAGTTTCAGGAAAACCTCTGAGCAGCTTTTTTTCTTTTTCTTTTTCTTTTTTTTGGAGACAGTCTTTTGTCACCCAGGGTTGAATGCCACAACATTATAGCTTACAGCAACCTCAAACTCCTGGGCTCAGGCAATCCTCTTGCCTCAGCCTCCCATGTAGCTGGGACTACAGCCATCCACCCAATGCCCAGCTCTTTTTAGAGATGGGGGTCTCAGTCTTGCTCAGGCTGGTCTCAAACTCTGAGCTCAAGCAATCTACCTGCCTAGCCTTCCAAAGTGCCAGGACTACAGGTGTGACCCACCATGACCTGCTCTGAGCAGCTTCTGCCATTTCCTTCATGCCCACCAGTGGACCTGTGTGTCCAAGTTCCCCGGTTCCTGTGGCCACTGCTGGGATCAGGCATCCAAGCAAATGGGGACTCGGAAGGTTCTAGAAAGTAACTGGGGCATTCCTGACCCACACGACCAGGCACATGGGTCAGGTGAAGTTTCCACTGATGCATGGAGCTTACCTTTTCTTTGTCCACTCGAAGGAAGGACTTCACTGGGGCATAGGTGCTGTAAGCAGACAGAGAGGTTAACACTTCAGATATACCTGTGGGACCCAGGGGGGCCTCTCTTCCCTGCTCAGTCCTTGCAACTTCCAGACTGATCTGTCTCTAGGCTGTTCTCCCACTTTACTTCACTACTGCAGGGTCTAGTTCAGAATCCTTCAATGGCTCCCCACATCATTTAGAATAAAACAGGGATGTTTTAGGTAAGTGCTGGGACCTTCCACAATCCAGCTGCAACCCACCCCTTCCACCTATCTGCTGTGAGCTCTCCCCTTGAGTTGACTGTTTATCTAAACTCACACCTCTGTCCTCTCTGTTCCCCTCAGTCTTGGCATGAGCTCTACTTGCTATTAGCCAACCTGCACCCTTCTCTGAGGAGCTATAGCACAGGCCTCCCAAACACAACCCTATGTACACCTTAAAGTCAGTAAACTAAATTATACTTTTGTGTTTAGGTAAAACAACCTAAATGTCCCTTGGTGTGCAAAGGAATATAAATAGCCTTAAAAAATGGGAAATTCTGACACAAGCTACAACTTGGATGAACGTTGATGATGTTGTTAAGTGAAATAAGTTAACATAAAAGGACAAATATGGATAGCCAGGTGTTGTGGCGGGCGCCTGTAGTCCCAGCTATTCGGGAGGCAGAGGCAAGAGAATTGCCTAAGCACTCTACCGAGGGCAATAGAAAGAGACTCTGTCTCTATAAAAAAAAAAAAAAGGACAAAAATAGAATGATCCCTCTTACAGAGGCAATTAGGAAAGCAGAATAAGGTTACCAAGGGTTGAGGGGAAGGAAGAATGCAGTTAGTGTGTAATGTGTCCAGAGTTTCCATTTGGGTAAAATGTTCTGGACATAGTGGTGATTGTTGTACAACAATGTGAATATGCTGAGCTGTTCAATTTAAGATGGTCCCTTTTGTATTATGTATATTTTACTACACAACAAAATGCATGGTGAGACAGTAGATTGGTGGTTTCCCAAAGCTAGGGGCAGGTGGAGTGGAGTGATAGCTAACATGCATGGGATATCAGTAAAACTTTAAAGATCTTTAAAACATGTTGTAAAAGTAATTGTGATCATGGTTACAAAACTCTGAATATACTAAAAGTCAACAGATTATACACTTTAAGTGGGGTGAGTCATGTGGCATATAAATTTTATCTTGATAAAGCTGTTAAACAATACTTAGTGAATTGGATTTCCCATGGTTCCTGGCTGTAATGGGACAATTACCCTCAAAGAAGGTCCTCAGAAAGCAGAGTTCCCACAGTCAGGAGCCATATCCCAGAAAGGAGACCCAAAGCGGATGGTCCTTTCCTCACTTCTGATGGGATGCTGGATGGCACCATGCAGGAAGTGACATGGAACAAACTGTGCCCTCACCATTCGAGGCCTTCCCACCTCACCAGCCCCTCTTGGTCAAAATGCTCAATTAAAGGAATTCTACAATCTGGTCCCCAGGAAGCTGCCTCCCAAGGTGATCCTGTCATCCATATTCACTCCCAGTTAACAAAGAGGCTCACAATCGGATCTGCCCTGTGGATAGGGCACTGGCAATCCACAGTAAGTCCAAGGCCTTGAAGGGCACCAACACAAAGCTGACATTGGCAGGCAGGTTCTTGGCACTCTCAGGGTACATGAAATGATGGGTGGTTCGGCTGCCAACATCCTGCTCAAAGCCCACAGTTGGCGCCTGATTCATCCTGCAGGGAGGAGAGGGGGACATGAGATACTGGTACAAGATTTTTAGAGGACAATTTGGTACTATCCATCAAAAATGGGTAAGTTTCAGGGCAGCGCCTGTAGCTTATTGAGTAGGGCACCAGCCGCATATACCGAAGGTGGCGGGTTCAAACCTGACCTCGACCGAACTGCAAAAACAGAAAAATAGCCGGGCATTGTGCTGGGCACCTGTAGTCCCAGCTACTCAGGAGGCTGAGGCAAGAGAATTGCCTAAACCCAGGAGTTGGAGGTTGCTATGAGCTGTGTGACGCCACGGCACTCTACCAAGGGCAATGAAGTCAGACTTTGTCTCTACTTAAAAAAGAAATGGGTAAGTTTCCAAAAATGGATAATAAAAAGTAGACTGAAGGCCAGGCACAGTGGTTCATGCCAATAATCCCCACACTTGGGGAGGCCAAGATGGGAGGATTACTTGAGACCAAGAGTTCCAGACCAGCCTGAACAAGAAAGAGACCCAATCTCTACAAAATACAGAAAAATCAACTCAGCATGATGATATGCACCTGTCGTCAGTGCTACTTGGGAAACTTGAGACAGGAGGATTACTTGAGCCCATGCATTTCAGGTAGACCCTGTCTTTTTTTAAGATTTTGTTTTTTTTTATTTATTTTTTTTGAGACAGAGCCTCAAGCTGTCACCCTGGATAGAGTACCGTGGCATCACAGCTCGCAGCAACCTCCAATTCCTGGGCTCAAGCAAGTCTCCTGCCTCCGCCTCCCAAGTAGCTGGGACTACAGGCACCTGCCACAACGCCCGGCCATTTTTTTTGGTTGCAGCCGTCGTCGTTTGGTGGCCCAGGCTGGATTTGAACCTGCCAGCTCAGGTGTACGTGGCTGGTGCCTTAGCCCGTTGAGCCACAGGCGCCAAGCCGAAAGATCCTGTCTCAAAACAACAAAAAACAACAGAGAACTGATTAACACACTTTGGCACATTCATATAATGGAATACTATGTGGACATCAGAATCAATGAAGTAGATTTACACGTGCTAGTAAAAAAACTATCCTATAAAAAAAATTGTTAAGGCTGTGAGCTCAGGAAAATCCACCCGCCTTGGCCTCCCAGAGTGCTAGGATTACAGGTGTGAACCACTACGTCCAGCCTTAAGTATTTATTTTTTGAGATGAGGTCTTGCTGTGTTGCCCAGGCTGGTCTCAAACACTTTGGCTCAAACAGTCCTCTCACCTCAGCCTTCCAAATTGCTAGGATTATAGGAGTGAGCCACCGTGCCCAGATTATAATTTTGTAAAGAAAAAACAGAACAGCCTTCCATAGTTTCTAATTTACCTGGCTGTTCTGCCCTCTCTCCTTGGCAGTGAAAGTAAGATAAGAAGTCTAGTCATTCCCTTGGGCTGGATGGAAGCCTCTACTCTGCTACCCACAGAACCCTGTTCCTGGATTGCCCTAACACCAAGGCCAAGCAGAATGCCCTGAATTCTTTTTTTTTTTTTTTTTTTGTAGATACAGTGTCGCACTTTATAGCCCAGGGTAGAGTGCCGTGGCGTCACACTGCTCACAGCAACCTCCAGCTCTTGGGCTTAAGCAATTCTCTTGCCTCAGCCTCCCTAGTAGCTGGGACTACAGGTGCCCGCCACAGCGCCCGGCTATTTTTTTTTTTTTTTTTGCAGTTCGGCCGAGGCCGGGCTTAAACCCGCCACCTTCGGTATATGGGGCCGGTGCCCTGCTCGCTGAGCCACAGGAGCCACCCTCTTTTTTTTTTGAGACAGAGCCTCAAGCTGGCACCCTGGTTAGAGTGCTGTGGCATCACATCGCAACCTCCAACTCCTGGGCTCAAGCGAGTCTCCTGCCTCCCAAGTAGCTGGGACTACAGGCGCCTTAGCCGCTTTAGCCACAGGCGCCGAGCCAGAATGCCCTGAATTCTAAGGATGTCTACCCTGGCTGTCTTTCAGGTGATGTGCAATGTGCCATCTCTCCTGCTTTCCAGACAATGAGCACAGGCTTCCACCTCCCTGGGCATAGCAAGCCACGAAGGCTTCCACTTCCTTTCAATTTGTGCAAAATACAGGATAAATAAAATCAAAGCTCCCCTTTTTGGCAAGCATTTTACATAAGAGATGAACCTGCTTTAAACCTGTTGGTCTTGTCTTTCCTGCTCAGACTATTACGCAGACATTCCTGTCTCACACAAGCCACCTGGTAGAATCATGACTACCAAGGTGGGGGTGAATGTTACCTGGTCCTCCACTGGGGACACAGAGACCCAGGAGGAAGGAGGCGAAGTAGTCAAGTGTCTCTCTCAGCTTTTTGTGCCACTTCTGTAAAAGTAGCACAAATGTTCCCTGTCCTTGCAGTGGCTGGACCATTAGGTGGCTGGGTGAGGGCTCCCTGTTCTACAGAGGCTCCCATGCTGGCTTCGTCTCTCCCATCACTTCCCCCCCCCACTCCCCAGCAAGGGGAGCTGGGAGAGCCACAGGCTCCCGTCCAGGATGCTCCTAGCACCATGTCTCCTACCTCTTTTTCCCTTTTTGGAGGGACTGGAGGATGCTCTGGGGTGGGAGGCCATAAAGCCTAGAGAGCAAGTCTTTGTTTTGAAGCACTAGTCTGTCCCACACAGATGCCTAGAATCTTTCCTATAGAATCCTCTGTCCCCATAACAGGACCTAGCACCCCCCTCTCTCCCCAGATCCATATCTTTTGATGAACTGCCCCTCTGCCACCTGTTTCAGTGCCCCTCTGGTCTCTTGGTCTTTAAGGTTTGTTGACATATCTCCTAGACCTACAGACACCCAGAAGTATCTTTTCACACTCATGAATAACTCTCAGCAGTTTATGGAGCTGCTGCTGTAGCTCTACACAAAGGCACTGGTGTCCTAAGGTCACCATAGCTACAGTCTGAATCTGCCTGCTCTCAAGTCACCCCCAGGATCTGTAAAGAGCAGAGTAGGTTAGGGAGCAAGCCTTAACAGTGAGGTGTCAGCTGCCTGGAGTATGGCAAGGGGTAAGCAAGAGGTGAAATAATTGGGTTGGTGACACTCGGGTCGGCAAGGGCCTGGACTGGGCAAGAGCTGGGGTCAAGGTGTATTCCTGTGAGGACCTAAAAAACATCTTAGCAGATGGAGACGCCAAGTTGGTCCTACAGATCAAAGGGCTGCAGCTGCCCCAGGTTGGCTTCTAAAGACCCCCCATCTGCCTTCTCCACTGAACTGGCAGCCTGAGCTTCCATCAAATCCCTCCTTGGACCTGTCAGCTAGGATCACACTGCCTCCCACACCACAGGTAGCCCTGCTACGGGGCCTGCCCCCGTCACTGCCTCCACCTTGGGCTAGGCACCAGCTTCCAAACATCTGAGAATGAGGGAATAGAAAGAGTTTCACAGCCTCTAAGGGAAAGGGGAGATGTGGCACTTTAGTGGGGGCAGGACTGTTTTGAGGCTCTGATTCATTCTAGAGAAGCCAAGCCCTGGAAGGAGGCCAAAGCAGGACAGAGAGGATGAACTGTATCTCCGGGACTAGGAAGCAAAATATTCTAGAAATCTGTCTGTCCCTGGCTGCCTCCAGGAGCCAAAGCAGCTTTTGGGGGCAGGGGAATAGGCAGGGTGGATGTACTGCCTCGTTTAGGGTTGCCTTCTGGGTACCTAGTCTTTTTTCTTTTTTCTTTTTTGTGAGACAGAGCCTCAAGCTGTCACCCTGGGTAGAGTGCCGTGGCATCACAGCTCACAGCAACCTCCAATTCCTGGGCTCCAGCGAGTCTCCTGCCTCTGCCTCCCAAGTAGCTGGGACTACAGGTGCCCGCCACAACGCCCAGCCATTTCTTGGTTGCAGCCACCATTGTTGTTTGGCAGGCCCAGGCTAGATTCGAACCTGCCAGCTCAGATACAAGTACATGGCTGGTGCCTTAGCCACTTGAGCCACAGGCGCCGAGCCTACCTAGTCTTTTTTCAATTCATCTATTCATGGGGTGCCCACTATCTCCTAAGAAGCTGTGGATATATCTGGCCAGGTGACACAGAAATAGCTCAACTCCATCTGGGTAGTCAGCAAAGCTCAGAGGACGTGCAGGAGAGGAGACAACTGGGGGGAGGGGAAACTGGACGAGCAGGCCATTATCTCACTATAACTCAGCTCAGTCTTCTTTCTAGGATGGGAATCCTCCCTACTTCCACACCATGTTATGCATACAGAATCACCTCCACTGCCATCTGGGTCCTGTACAGACCAACAGACTGTTAATTACCACCTGAGTCACCCCTTGGAGAAAGCAATTATGGGTCTACCCCCATTACACCACATCTAGCCTGGGCCCTTTGAGAGAACATCTACAAATTTCCTTCTTCCACCTGGCCTGCCCAGCTGAGTACCACCCAGCTGTCACAGCAGCCAAACCTTTTGGGCCTCCACCCTGGAGCGTCCCAACCATCACTGACGCACCTAATGAGAGATTCCACTTGGTGCAGGTGGCCTGCGAGGCAGACGCTAGAGGCACATGAATAGCATTTTCCTGGGCTTCCCAAGTGCCCCAGGGCCACAGAGTGATGGAGTGACAGATGCCTCATCGCCCACCATCTCTAGCTCCCATCTCACCTTCCTCCTATTTGGGGAGGTGATGGTCGGCCACCATCTCTAGCTCCCATCTCACTTCCCTCCTATTTGGAGGATGGAGATATTCTCAGATGGCTCTGGGGTCCTGCATCAGGTCCATTCTGCTCTCTCCCCATTCACCACCACTTCCCAAATGAGGAAGGTCTTGCAAGGAATGTTGAAAGCCTCAGAGAAATATTGCTGCTTCCTCAGTGTTGCTATGGAGACAGCAACAGTTTCTCAGACAAAGCCCTCCCTTCTGCCTCCTGGGAAACCTGGTCTTTCTGCAATGCTCATCCTGAGAGATGTGTGAAAACTGGGCATTTTCAGCATCTCTTAGTCTTTAGGCTCTTCCTTCACCAAGGAGGGGGATGGGAAAATCCCACTATGGGATTTCCTGTCCCCAGCCAAGTAAAGAAAGGAAGTGGAAACACCTGGGCTCAGGAGCAGGGGCAGCACATTACTCCCTGTTCACACCCAGGCTTCATTGCTCTGTCTCCTGTCTGAACACATCCCCTTCCCAACCCTCCCCCTCTCCTCACCACTGGACACAGATGTCTGTAAGATGAGTGAGCCTAGAGCAAGCACACTGAATGGCTGCTTTTTGCACCTAGGGCCTCTGTCTTCTGTGAGTTTGCCAGAAAGAATCACCTGTTGCTATTAAGCAAGATACTAGTTTGGTTTAGAGCCCTTGCTCTTGGTCCACCTTCACCAAACGTCTGCCAGCCAAGAGTCAAGTTTCTGCTCTTTTCAGAGGAATTCAGAACCTTGGAAACTTGATTGTTGGCCTCAAGTGAAGTCTGGCTTTGGAATTCTGCCCCACCCTCCACCACCACCAGACAGAGCCCACCTGTCCCGGAAGGCTCTGGGTGTTCCATAGCACGCTACAGCATCCCGCAGCTGACAAGGCCAAGGAGACCAGCCCCCCTCCTGCAGGCGCTGCAGGGCTCACCTCATGATGAAGTTGTGTCCATCCACATCCTGCCCGTAGCCAGAGCCCCGCAGGTTGCCCGAGTTGCCCACAACGGCACAGCGCCGGCACTGGTGGGGGTCGCGGACACGGTAGGGGTTCTCACCCGGTACTATCTGGAACAGCTTCTCCAGCACCTCGTTGGTGTTATGTGATTTGAACTGGGGCTGCAACATCTGCAGGGAGGGAAAGAAGAAGCGGGTGAAGGAGGGACTCACGCCCCTAGTCTGCTGCCCTCGCCCCTGGCGTCCGCGCACATGGACCTCTTTATCCAGGGCTCCATCAGGCAATCGGGACTCGCTAGTTATGTGTGACTCCCACTGTTCAGGGACCCAGGACCCTGCTAGTCATGGAGCTGCTCTTAGCACTCACTGGAGGGCGCTCGGGGTCAAGGTGCCTGGCAGCACGTTCTCCAGGGATCTTCAGACCTGTGCTGGGGGGCCCCAGAGGCTTCTTTCAGAGGCTCCTTCTCATGTAGCCTACAGGGGGCGCCCCGAGACGGCCTGATGGGGATACCAGAACTGCTCCCCGGGCAACGTTCGCCCGACACCCGGAACAGCTCCCTGAGCCCTCGGGAAAGGGCAGAGAGGCAAATAAATTCTTTCACAGTCAGAATGGCTGAAATAAAACTGGTTCTCCCCATCTCCAGCAAGAACAGGAGCGGCGATCAAATGCCAACGGTCCAAACACCGGGAGCAGAGGGCAGGTGGCGCCCAAGGCAAAATGGAGCTCCTGAACCCCATCAAAAAAGGACAACTAGGGGCGGCGCCTGTGGCTCATCGAGTAGGGCGCCGCCTCATATACCGAAGCTGGCGGGTTCAAACCCGGCCTCGGCAAAATACAAAAACAAAAAAGAGCCGGGCGCTGTGGCACGACGCCTGTAGTCCCAGCTACTTGGGAGGCTGAGGCAAGAGAATCGCCCAAGCCCAGGAGTCGGAGGTTGCTGTGAGCCACGGCCCTCTACCGAGGGCGATAAATTGAGATCCTGTCTCTACAAAAAAAAAAAAAAGACAACTGGGCTGGGCGCAGTGGCTTGCGCCTGTAATCCCAGCATTCTGGGAGACCAAGATAGGTGGATCCCTTGAACTCAAGAGTTTGAGATCAGCCAGAGCAAAAGCAAGACGACGACCACCACCACCCGCCGCACCTATTTTCTAAAAATAGAAAAACTACCCGGGAGTCGTGGCAGGGCTTGTAGTCTCAGCTACTCCTGAGGCTGAGGGATGAGGATCGCTCAAACCCAGGAATTTGAGGTTGCTGTGAGCTGTGAACTATGGACACCAAGGGACTCTACCCCTGATGACAGAGTGAGATTCTGTTTCATCAAAAAAAAAAAAAAAAGACCAAACCCAAAAGGAGCAACTTCAGGTGACTGTTGCCATGAACCCAGAAGGGCCAAATTTTCCAATTTTTCTAAAGAAGCTGAAAATATGGATTTCATGTAAAATATCCTGATTTCTAAATGTTACTTATAGAATTTTCTTTCTTTTTTTGAGACAGAGTCTCACTATGTTGCCCTCGGTAGAATGCCATGGCATCACAGCTCACAGCAACCTCAAACTCTTGGGCTTGAGTCTCTTGCCTCAGCTTCCCAAGTAGCTGGGACTACAGGTGCCAGCCATAACACCTGACTTTTTGTTGTTGTCATTGTTGTTTAGCAGGCCCAAGTAGGGTTCAATCCCACCATCCCCAGTACATGTGGCCAGTGCCCTCCACTGAACTATGGGCGCTGAGCCACTAATGCAATATTTTTAAAACATTGAGTGAGCTTGGACTTGGCCCATGGGTAATGGGCCATTGGTAATGTCAAAAATAGGGCTTTAAAATACTCTCTGGATGGAGCCATAATTCCATGGTGTGTGGCCAACAGAAGCTGCTCAAGGGATGGGAGATCTGTCTGAAGAGGGAGTTTGGCTCTGAGACAAGAATTCCCATGTTCATAGCAAAAGAAGGTGGCTGTGGGAAGCAGGAGAGAAGCGTATTAGCTGCTGAATTCCATCCTCTGAGAAGGAGGCCCGGTCTGTTTGCTGGGTATTTCCCAGAGTCCTGTCCTGGCCCAATATGGCTACCATTTAGACTATGACCTTGGACAAACCCTGGGTACTCTCTGAACCTTGACTTCCTCCATAAAAATGAAAGCCATGACTCTGAGCAATGGGCAGCACCCATTGGGGCTCCAGTCTGTCCTAGAAGGACCCATGGGGCTCCTGGTGACCCCCTCCTCTGCAGACCCTGGCCTTGGGTTCTCTGAGAAAGAGGGCAGCTTTCATGGAGTTGTTCTGATAAGCCTGGTCATCAGCTCATCCTCACGTTGTCCCTGAACTGAGAAAAGGGGAATTCATACTCTCTGAGAGCAGAGCAGGGAATTCAGGGAGGCTGGAGAGGGCCCCAACCTGGGGTCCACCTGTGATGACACATGGCAAGGCAACCAGATGGCCTGTAAAGCCTGTGAGTGATGCTGCAAAGTCTGCAGGGCTAGGTGGAGGGACTCAGAAGAAGAAGAAAGGTGACTACTGGGAGGATGGGTGGAGAGGACCTGTGCACAGAATCCCCCGCCCTGCAGTATATGAGGCTTTCTCATCCCAGCCCAGCAATTGTAAAGAACCAAACAAGTGGCTGTTGTGTTTACAATTATTTTGAACCACCATTTACAAATTAGGACGTTTAGTAAAAAAAAAAAAATCTAGATTTCTGGGAGGGTTTTTTGCAGTTTTGGCCAGGGCTGGGTTTGAACCCGCCACCTCCAGCATATGGGGCCAGTGCCCTATTCCTTTGTGCCACATGCGCCGCCCAATTTCCAGGTTTTCTTAAAAGGTCAATGCATGCAGTAGTGTGGGCTACATCCTTGCACAGCAATCACCCTGGAGCCAAGGGCCAGCTGCCTCCTTCATAAAGGCAGGCCCCCAAGGCCAGGCACCTCACTTCTCGCCAACTTCTCATTCAGGATGAATGTCCTCCTTCCCTTGCTACCTGCCTGGTCCAGGAGGCATTTCTGGCCTATGCCTGGTTCCTATAGGCACTAGAAAATACTAGTTCTCTATCCTTCCAGGTCAAAGCTTTCTGTGCTCTCCAGTAATCTGTGATCCTAATATACAACTCTGATCAACTGGGCCTCAAGCTTTGTCAAGACTCTGGGAGCCAGAAGACAGGCCTACTCCAAGAGGGGGTTCGAAGAGTGACTCCAAAACAGAGAGCCAGGTCCCTGGAGAGGAGGCAGCAAAGGGGAGGCTGAAGGGGCAATAGCTCTCACCATCCACCACCTCTGGACATCCGGGGGAAGGTCCATGTTCTCTCGGGTCCAGACAGGGGAGATTTTGCTGTCAAAGTGGCTGTCAAACCAGTCAGAGGAGCCTGTGTCACCCATGCAGCGGTGGCAGGCACAGCTCTTGCCGGCAAGCCCTTCCTTGCTGAGGCGCTGCAAGCCAGCATAGCCGGGCACCAACTTCACCCGGTGGGTGCCACCCAGGGCCCCCGAGTCCAGGTAAGGCAGGGTGGCCATGCTGTGGTGCGAGTAGGTGAAGAGCAGAGACATGATGAACACCAGCAAGAAGGCTACAGAGAGGAACCACACACGCAGGGAGCACTTCATGGTGCTGGCAGGCAGGCAGCTGTCACCTTGGCCACTCCTTTCCCAGCCCACTGAGGGACCAAACACGGCACAGCCTGCCTATTCTGGCACTACGTGCAAAGGGCATAGGGGCACATGCCGTGGCAGGGGCAGCGGCAAGGGTCGCTCACCCACTCCTCCTTCAAGATAAGGAGAAAGCACGTCAGCAGGAGGGGCCACCCTGTCCCTGAGCCACTTGGGCCCCTGCTTAGGGCTTCATTGGGTCTCTCCGTCACTAGCTAGGCCACAGAGGTTCTGCCTCTCCCACTGGCCTGGGGAGGTCAGTCCATCCCAACCCTCTAGTCCCTTGGGATTGCTGGCTGCCAGCTCCAGGGGGACCCCTCTTTGGTGGCTTGAAACAATCCAGTCTGGAGCAGTTGGGGTCCTTGTGGTTCATGGGCAGACACCGAGGCAGCCCCTCGTCCCCTGCAGTGGGGAATCCTCGTCTTCCAATCACAATAGAGAGCACATGGGCTGCAGGGGACCTAAGTTGTTCCCTTCAAGAATCATCCCCAGCTTAGATGGCCCACCCCTCTGCCAGAGGAGGGTAACCAGACTCCAACCCTGAGAAGAGAAAAACAGGAAGCGCTGAGGGTGTCAGAAGACTTTGCAGCAGAGACCAAGATCCTCCTTGCAGTGGGTTCTGCCTTTCTGCTTCCCATTCGAGGTGCTGGTTCCTTTTCTCCTGGTGGCCACCAACCCTACTGGATGTGCATCGGGTCACAAAACACCTATGCCTGCTGCAGGGTCCTCTGGGGCTGGAACAGCTGCTGCTCAGTGGGTACCACATCCGACACTGTCTGGTTAGCCGAGTATCCAGGCCTTCTCCTTGGTGTCACTAGCTCAGGCTGGGTGGCTGCTCTGCCCAGCCCTGCTCCCCTGAAGCCAGCCTGTCTTGCTGTTAGTTCACAGTAATCCACTGGCAGGTTCCCTGTCACTTGCCAGGCACCAGGCTGCTGCATCATGACCCTGAAATTGCAGATAGGAAAAATAATGTGCAGATAAATCGCACAGGCACCCAGGCTATGCTCCAGCTCCCGCCCCCACCCCCACCCCCGGCCCAGTCCCAGAGGGGACAAAGCTGGCAGGAGAGGAGACGCCTATTTATTCAGAGGGCAGAAAAAAGCGAGGGTTCTCCCCTCTAAATCTTCACAGATAGCACCTAGCATCATTCTGCCCAGTCTGCATCCTCACTTCTTAGCCAGAAGGCAAACAAGCAGTAGGGTAAAGTGATTTCCCAGGGTCACACCTCAAGTCACTGGGAGCACCAGGTTTAGAAAGTTCCTATCCAGCTGTGAGCAGTTAATTTCAGGTGAAACATGTTAAACAGCCCAGAGAAAGTCCCAGGGGACTGTGAACACTGATTCCCTGACACAGTGCTCTGGAGGCCCCATAGAAGGCCCCTCCCAGAAGGACAGGCTGGGCCTTGGCGCGGTGACTGCCCCTCTCCCAGCTGTGGATTACAGATGAGCCACTGCTGGGTAAGCTTGGTGAACCGTCAATAATCCTCCCATCTCTATGCTGGGGGAGGATGGGACTGTGCAGGAGATGCGGTTGCTGGGCTCAGTACCACATCACCAACCAGCCTTCTGGGCAGCTGACTTCATCTGTCTGTACACGAAAAGAACTTCAGGGTCCCTGGGAGCACTAGGAGCCTGATGCCCCATGCTGCCCTGGGAGGCAGAACAGAGAAAAGAGGTCACCTACAGGGGAGTTTGGGTGTCAGCACTAAGGAAAGGAGCCAGAATCCACACCAGCACAGGGAGCCTGAGCAAGAATGGTGGGCACGCTGAGAGGGCAGTGCCTCAGCACTGACCAGGCCTCCACCCTCTCCCCTCTGTCCCCTCTGCAAATCTGGCAAGCCTGATTCTGACCCAACCCCTGGCCTCGCAGCCCAGCCCTGCTCCCTCTCCTTGATTAAGCTTCAGCCCTACCAGGGCTCTCTGGCTACATCCAGCAGCTGCAGAGGTGTCTCAGGCTCTGTGCTGAAGAAACCTAGATGTCAGCCTGATGGTTCATGCCTGTAATCCCAGCACTCTGGGAGGCGGAGGCAGGTGAATTCCCTAAACTCACTGGTTCGAGACCAGCCTGAGCAAGAGCAAGACCCCATCTCTAAAAATAGCCAGGTGTTGTGGCGGGCGCCTATAGTCCCAGCTATTCAGGAAGCTGAGACAAGAGAATAATCACTTCAGCCCAGGAGTTTGAGGTTGCTGTGAGGTATGACACCACTGCCCTCTATCAAAGACAACAAAGCGAGACTCCATCTCATAAAAGAAAAAAAAAAAAGAAAGAAAAGAAACCTAGATGCCCCTCCATTTGTAACACCTCAAGTTTTAAGGTCAACCCAAACCACAAAGCCAGCAGGGAATAGAACTAACCCATCACAATAAAGAGGACAATGCTCTGGGTGGGAAAATCATGCTCACCCAGTGTAGAAAATGAAAAAGTGGGCTGGGTGCCCGTAGCTCTATGGTTATAGTGTCAGCCCTGAGCATCGGGGCTACCAGTTCAAACCTAGCTGGGGCCTGCTAAACAAGGAAACAAAAAAAGAAAATGAAAAAGTGAAGGAATTTACCTAAAACCACAATCTTGCAAGTGGAGATGAGCTTGGGACAGCCAGAGCACAGAAAGAAGCCCATGAACTCCTTGAACTACCAGGGCTCAGGGTGAGAGGGGAGGAGAGACCCGGAGCTAGCTTTCCAAGGTCAGGAGTGAGGCCCGCCCACAGCCCTGCCCTGAGGTCCTAGCTACCTTCCACAGAGTCCCCAGCAGCACTGGCTCAAAGGCGCTTCTTCCAATGTTCCACTGTGCCCATTTGGCATATCCTACTCTGGGCATGGCCTTGGCTGAATGGTCTGTAATTAGGAAGGCAAGTCATTGTCTCTTCCGACCCTTCCTTTGCTGGTCGCCATGCCCAATGCCTCAGGAAAAGAACTTGTTCTTTAAGTGTCTTGCTCCCAGATTCCCATGAGCAGAGGAGAGCCAGTCCTGAGGTGGCCCTGGGAGGCAGAGTCCTAGCAGGGTGGTAGGAGCAAGCGGCTTCAGTTGGGGACACCTGCTTCTGGCAGGGCAGCCCCACTATAGCCACTGGAGGCAGGGGCTGGGCAGAAACTGGCACAGGAAGCAACTCAATCAGGGAAGTCACTGACTCCTTGGGATTCTAAATCAACATGGAGGGCAACTGAGGTAATTGTAGTGTCTGCTTGGGGGGGGGGGGAATCCCTAGTTTCAACAATACATTTGGGAAGAACACAAAAGTGGGTCAGCTGGCAAAGGCCATTGCTTTGGAAACCCTATGTTCAGGCTGTTCCTGGGAGCTTAAGAGGCTTAAACTGTTGTGTTGAGGGCAAATGGAGACACAAGGACAGGCAATGTGGAGCAGGACAGGATGCGCCCAGCCCTGTCCTCAGGGAGCTTATCGTCTAGTGGCAAATACAAAGACAACCGGCTATTACAGAGAGCCAAGAGAGAAAACAAGAGTGCAAAGGGTTTCAGAAAGAAAGCGGCCCAGCATATTAAAAACACAACAAGACCAGCAAGACCAACAAGGCCAACAAGGCAGGGTGGACGTCAGAGAGGGAGCCAGGAGGCTCAGAGGGCCAGAGGGGTTCACATTTATTATGAATCTAATGGGAAGGTTTTGAGGAGGGACATGTCACAACAACCTTATTTATACTTTATATTTTTTATTTATTTTTTATTTTTATTTTTTTAGATAGAGCCTCAAGCTGTCACCCTGGATAGAGTGCTGTGGCATCACAGCTCACAGCAACCTCAATTCCTGGGCTCAAGTGAGTCTCCTGCCTCTGCCTCCCAAGTAGCTGGAACTACGGACACCTGCCACAACGCCCGGCCATTTTTTGGTTGCAGCTGTCATTGTTGTTTGGCGGGCCCAGGCTGGATTCGAACCCGCCAGCTCAGGTGTATGTGGCTGGCGCCTTAGCCCATTGAGCCATAGATGCCGAGCCAATATAGTTTTTATTTTTTGAAACAGTTTCACTTTGTCACCCTCTGTAGAGTGCAATGGCATCATAGCTCACAGCAACCTCAAATTCAAGTAATTCTCTTGCCTCAGCCTCCTAAGTAGCTGGGACAACATGCACCCACCACAACACCTGGCTATTTTTAGAGACAGGGTCTTGCTCTTACTCAGGCTGGTCTCAACTGCTGAGGTCAGGGCAATCCACCCGCCTCGGCCTCCCAGAGTGCTAGGATTACAGGTGTGAGCCACCTCACCTGGCCCTGATTTATACTTTAAAATGAACTTTGGAGCAATTTGTTTGTTTTGTTTTTTCATTCTTTTATTTTTATTAAAAAAATTTTTTTAGGCTTGGTGCCTGTGGCTCAACGGGCTAAGGTGCCAGACACGTACACCTGAGCTGGCGGGTTCAAATCCAGCCCGGGCCCGCCAAACAACAATGACGGCTGCAACCAAAAAATAGCCGGGCGTTGTGACCGGCGCCTGTAGTCCCAGCTACTTGGGAGGCAGAGGCAGGAGACTCGCTTGAGCCCAGGAATTGGAGGTTGCTGTGAGCTGTGATGCCACTGCACTCTATTCAGGGTGACAGCTTGAGGCTCTGTCTCTAAAAAAAAAAGATAGGTATTGGGCATCGCCTTTGGCTCAGTGAGTAGGGTGCTGGCCCCAAATGCTGGAGGTGGCAGGTTCAAACCCAGCCCCAACTAAAAACTGCAAAAAAAAAAAAAAATTGCATTAAAAAAAGAAGATATGTATTTACATTAACTTTACATGATATTGTTCTTAGCAATACTGAAATGGTACACAGAGAAACAAGGGGAGAGTGTTTTCTTTTAGAGTCTATTTGGATTCTGTCCAAGATGAAAAGGACCTGGAAAGCACTCAAAGACTGGGTACATTGTCATTGGGAGAAAACTTGGAAAGTAAGTTGGGATTTCCCACATGTGAAAGTATATAAAAAAGACATAAATAGAAATAAAACCTGTACTACTTCTCATTAAAAAAAATAACTCTTTAATACACAATAAGAGCTGTGATCTCAGCCATTTGATCATCATATCCTGGGATTAATGTCAAAAGACTATGGGTAAAATGTGAGGCTTTTAAAGATGGGTCTAGTTTTCTTTCAGAATATAACCATTGTTACCGGTTTCTTTCACATATTTTTGAATATATTTTATAAACATTAATAATATACCATATGGACTCTTTTGCATCTTAAAAAAAAAATTTAACATTGTATCTCAACAAAGTTTCCAGCCAATACAAAAATTTAACATTGTATCTCAACAAAGTTTCCAGCCACCTACATTCCATTAAACAGCTGCATAAAAAGCCATAACGTCATTTATTGCACCAATAAGTGTTAATGCTTGATAGTACTCAACATTAGTGATCACAAATACTGCTGTAGGAATACTTTCCCATATGCCATTTTACACTTGGACTAATTCATATGTAGTATGAATTCATAGAAATTCAATTACTGATCAAAAGGTATGTGATTTTAACTTTTAATAAATATTAGCAATTATTATTAGCAAAAAATATGAGTGATATGTCCTTCATAATGCTGGCATAGTGCTTTATAGGAAGTATTTGCTTGTTGATTTGATTAATTGTTGGGTTTTGGGGTTTTTTTTTTGAGACAGAGTCTTAGTCACCTTTGGCGTCCTAGCTCACAACAACCTCAAACTCTTAGGTTCAAGTGATTCTTTTTTTTTAGAGACAGAGTCTCACTTTATTGCCCTTCACAGAGTGCCGTGGCATCACAACGCTCACAGCAACCTCCAACTCCTGGGCTCAAGCGATTCTTTTGCCTTAGCCTCCCAAGTAGCTGGGACTACAGGCGCCCTCCACAACACTCAGCTTTTTTTTTTTTTTTTTTTTTGAGACAAGAGAGATCTCTTGTCCGGGCTGGCCTCGAACTCCTGAGCTGAAGTGATCCACCTGCCCAGTCTTCCAGAGTGCTGGTTATAGGCCTGAGCCACGGCACCTGGCTTGATCAATTGTTGTAAAAATCAAATATAGAAAGGTAGGTGAAACAAATGGTTAGTATTTACATTTAAGACAAGCCCACTGATTATTCTCAATAATCAATTCTAAATCAGTTCATGTTTGACAAATGAATTTCTGGATTTATTTCTTGTTCTGGGCTAGGCACAAAGAGATAAGTCAGAGGTAAGCCTTTTCTTCTAAAGCCCACCCTGAGCCTATAAAATTTGCCTCATCTATCTGCAGTGGTTCTGACGTCAAATGAGTTTTTCCTTTAAGAAAGAAAGGTAATGTTATGTTTTCTAAACCAAAAAGCAAGAACAAATCATCTGAGCCTCTTTGTTCTGATGAGAAATAAAGATTGCTTTGTTCCTCCAGGTGTGCTTCCTTGGACAAAAAGATATTCCTGTTAAGGCCTCAATTGAAGTTAACCTACTGAGCAGAAGATATTGGTCAGCATTACCTCCAGTTGAAAGCGTTTAGGGTGTAAACGAAAGCCTACTGGCAGGAGAAGATGGCGTCCCGGTGCCTAGAACTCTGAGTCGAAAATATATGAAGTGTAAAGAGTGGACGGTGAATGCAACTGTTGGTGAAGACCACCGGTGCCCTGGCATTTGGGTTTGTGTACACACATACACATACATAACCCCCCACACACAAACTCAAATTCCAGTGTACCAAGGGGGGGACCTTTTGAGGGAAAGATACCGGTCATTGTAAATGTCATCTCTCTTCCCGTGACATCAGCTGTGTTGGAACTGTGAGGGCTCTGAGGAGGACACAGCCCTTGCCCTGCGGCACACACAGAACCTCGCCTTGCTCGGAGAGCTAAACACACCACCTTGGTGGTGTTCATCTCCACATCAAAGGCCACTTCAAGTCAAGAGGACAGATGGATCTTGTGCTGGGACAATGACTCAGTCTTCCCGTTGTCACTGCTCTGCAGATACCCTCTTCTTTGACATAGTCTGTGAAGATGATCCCCGTCCAAACAGCTCGAAACTCAGTTTGCCTGCTGTATTTTCATAGTTGTTAAACCTTGTATCCGGCCTTTGCTTTGCTTTGCTGGGCGGCTTCTCATTTTAGGCCACTGTACGCTGACATCTCATCCACGATCTTGTTCCCGTTGTGGGGGGGGGGTAATCTTCCCTCTGCTTCTCTTACCCAGTCTCTGGGTTTTGCAGGGGTGCTCGGGTAGGCGTTAGCTCAAGACTGGCATGTCAACTTCTGCTGTGCTGCTGACATCCTGCTGGCCCTAGCACCCCTTCTCCGAGAGCTGGCCCCGACTGTGGTCTCAGTCCCCGTCCAAGTCTGCTGGGGTTGGGATGAGATTTCCCTCTGATTGGGGAGCCATTGACTGTGGTTAAGAAACATGCTTTAGAGTACGAGAGAAAGGTAGTCTTGAACCTCAGCTCCATTTCTGTCTGTGACTTTGAGCAAGTTACTTAGCTGCTTTGAGTTTCAGTTTTCTTCTCTAAACTATGGTAACATTTGGGAGCCCGAGGAAGGGGGATCACTTAAAGCTAGGAGTTTGAGAACAGTCTGAGCAAGAGCAAGAACCTTGTCTCTACAAAAAAAAAAGTGGAAAACTTAGCTGGGCATGGTGGTGTGTGCCTATAGTGCCAGCTACTCAGGAGGCTGAGTGGGGAGGATCTCTTGGCCTCAGGAGATTGAGGCTGCAGTGAGCGCAAGTGAGACCACTGACCTCTAGCGTAGTCAACACAGTGTGACCCTGTCTCAAATGAATAAATACAATATGGTGACAATAGTGTCTACTTCATGAGGTTGTTGACAGGACTGAAACAATCATATCTATAACCCTTTCAACAAAGGCCGACATATTTTATACACTTAATTGTTATAGCTCCAACCTGCAGCCACCTTTGACCGCAGCTGCTTCTCTTCTCCAATCAGTGAGGACTTTGGTGGTTTTGGTGGCTTGTGTGTTCTGGAAGAGACAAAGAGGAAGCATTCTTCTTTCTCCTTTTCTAATGTGAGAGGCACATTAGAGGGGAAAAAGATGTGTTCTTAAGTCCCCAGCTGGGACGTGGCTCAGGCAGCCCTATCACTGGGTGACAGGGAGGGGCTCCTGTGGTAGGTTTTGATCCCACTCTCCTCTCCATGCTAGGAATGCCTTTCACAAGGCCTGTTGGCTGTGAAAATGCAGATCTCCAGCACAGAGCCCAGGAGAGCTCACACACCCACTTCCCTTATATGTATCTTTGCATTTCATAGCAGCGTAAGAGGAAGCAGATTAGAAACTGCTCTTTTATAATGAATAGCTTTACATTAAGAAGGCCAATAAACGTTGGTTAATGTACAGACCAGGAAAACTAGATAGAAGGAAATCAGACTGCTTTGTACAAAAGCAATAAGGAAAACTAACAGGTATATTTGCTAACACCAAGCAAGGGGAGATTTCTTCTTTTACACCCCAAAGAGATACAAAATTATTTGTTGCTGTTCTTTTGCTAAAGTCTTACAAGACTAAATACTATTATATTTTTATTTTTCTAAGATAGGGTTTTGCTCTGTTGCTCAGGCAGGAGTGCCGTGGCATCCTCACAGCCACTTTAACCTCCAACTCCTGGGCTCAAGTGATCCTCCTGCCTCAGCCTCCCAAAGTGTAAGGTTTATAGGTATGAGCCATCATACCCGCCTAAAGACCATTATTAAGTTTGCCTTCAGCGTCTTATTAAGCTAAATGATTCTAGTTTTTAAAAGCTTTTTCACGTTTGTTTTTTCAGTTCTTTAATTCCATTTTGAATGCTCTTCAAAACCTGCATATTTTTAAGTGGGAAAACCCAGATGCATTCACAGTTTTCTTGTGAAATTTAAATTTAAATTTCTTGCTGAATAGAATCACAGTTCTCTGGTCTGACGCTTTATGACCTGGAAGACCAGAAACGCTTCAGATACACCAAAAATAATCTTTAACCTTTAAGCCAACAGTTCCCTATCCAAAAGAAAGCAGTCGAGCTACTGTGAGAGTTGTCCATTAACTAGTTCTTGTGTATGTGGCCATGGAGATTTAGAATTTAGGGAAAGAGGAACCTGCTGATCAGTAGCAAACCTGAAAGACTGGTCGTAAACAATAACCGTTCATTCCCTTTCTTTTGTAAATCTAAGAAAGAAATTAAGAGAAAAAATAGAGGAACACGTGGGGCAACACATCACGGGCTATTTGGCAGCTGACATCAATTTGTTGATCTTCTGGTGCAAACGTTTCACTCAGTAGGTGACAATTGTAGGCCCTGACTCTGTAAATGGGTAGGTATCACAGCTATAATTTTGATATCAATTTTACAGGTGATGAAATTGTGGTCACTCAGATGTTAAGTGGTAGATCTGGGATCTGAACCTAGATTTAAGTGGCTTTGGAACCTGAGTTTTCAACCTTCATCTTATCTCATGCACGTCTATCCATGGGGTCCTTTTTCTTGCACTGAACCAGTTGTGCTTGTTCATAAGACGCAACTGTGTTCACCCCACTGCTTTGCTCATGTGTAGTTTTAGTGTAAGAAGGAGACATTCGCTTGTGTTTAAGACACTTGGATTACTGCTTGTGCTTTTCCCCCTTGTGGAATTTTGCAATGTAGCCTGTCATCCCAGGAGATAGAACTGGCCAAGGAGAAAGGGCCAGGGGGTGGGAGAAGGGCATGGAACAGCCATGCTGAGGGTCCTGCCGAAGTAACACAGGCGACGCGGGGAACAGTGAGGAAAGGATCCTTTGTCAAAATTAAGATATTGAAAAAAACACTGTCCATATTTTACAATGGACTTAAATACTAGTCGCCCTTTAAAGTGTAGAAAACTGGAAAATGGTAGTAAAGGAGGTAAATTGCATGGGGCAGGTGAGTCAATGGATTCCAGATGTGTTCTTTGAAACAAAAAAGGACTCAGTTTCCCAAGGAGATCCTACAAGAAACTTTGCAGAGGCCAGATTTATTTCCAAAGACAAGTGTCGCTGTCTTCACTGATTCACCTGATCGATGACTGCCGTTTGTAGAGCCCCTATTCTGTGCCCAGCCTTGTGTGTCCACGGAAGACTGAGACCCCAGCCCTGACCCTGATCACCGACCACCCGGCAAGGAGACAGACAATATTCTGGACAAGGGACAGGGGAAGTTGTAGGACCACAGAAGTGTGTAACAATAACAGCTCACTCTGCCTGGGGTTCCTGAGGTATCATCACCCAAATTTCTTTTGAGTTCTATCCTGGAGATGAAAGGAAGTTCGCCAGGTGACAAAAGGGGAAAACATAACTTCGCATGAATGGCGCCATCTGCACAAGGACACAGAATTGTGAAAGGAAATCACAGAATTGTATAAAAGGTCTGAAGAACTGTGAAAATTTCATGTGGCTCTAGTTAGAGGACTGAGGGAAGTGGGTTTTACATTAGCTAGCTGGAATGGAATTTTCATACTCACGGTAACAATTCGGTTCCCTTTATGCTAATACCAGGATGGAATGTAGGGTGAGAAGGCTGGCTTGAAGAGTGAGAAAGTGTTTGTACATGACAGAGGATATCAAAGATAAAATACAGGGATGCTTCCCATCAGAATGATGACACAGGAACCAAGCTTATCATTTCCTAAGCTTAAGGAAGCCTTAAAACAAAGCGATTGCTGAACAAACCATTGAGCCGGGAGATAGTGGTGGTTCCAGGTACGTGCTCTTTCTTTCTTTCTCTCTCTCTCTCCCTCTCTCTCTTTGTCTCTCTCTTTCTTTGTAGAGACAGAGGCTCACTTTATCGCCCTCAGTAGAGTGCTGTGGTGTCACAGCTCACAGCAACCTCCAGTTCCTGGGCTTAAGTGATTCTCTTGCCTCAGCCTCCCAAGTAGCTGGGACTACAGGCGCCCACCACAACGCCCGGCTATTTTTTGTTGCAGTTTGGCCGGGGCTGGGTTCGAACCCGCTACCCTCGGTATATGGGGCCGGCGTCCTACCCACTGAGCCACTGGCGCCGCCCCGAGGTATGTGCTTTCTTGCGCACACAGTCATGGTACCTGCTTTCTTGAACACCAGATGAAGTTTGGAGAGAATGGAAGCAAATATCGTAGACTAAACAGAACAAGTAAACAGAAACATACCTGCAATCCTGTTGGATTTTGTTTCAAAGAACACATGTAGGGAAAAAAGCTTGGCATTTGAAGTGTGGAAGCTGGTTTGAATTCTGGCCCCACCCTTCACTAGCTGTGTGGCCTTGGATGATGTAACCGTCAGGAACCTCTGACTGGGGGTGGGACTTTAGTGAGAGTTTCCCAGCAGGGATGAGGCGGTGTGCACCCCACACATGAGCGTTGCTGCTGTGACCCGAGGGGTTTTGCTTCCAACATATAACTATGGTTGCTGCCTTCCCCCGAAGGAGCAAACCCCTTGGAATAAGCTCTGCTCACCATGAACCACCTGCGTGGGAGGGCTGCATTTTGTGGGGGTTAGGATAGGTGGGCCCCAGGAATGAGCTTGAGATGAAGACATCTGTTGAAAATCAGGCTTTGGCGTTGATGAACCCTTTGGCCCAAGGCCTTTACGAGTATTTGCCTGTGTTTCACTTTTGTGATGATGTTGCAGCCACCTGGGACCGTCACTGTTGGTCCAAGCCCCTCTTTCAGGGTAAATTTGGGAGCAGGTTTTTTCTGTTTTAACTTCTGTAGTGCCCCAGGACAAAGAGCAAACTGATGGCTTAGCAACTTTCTCAGGCTGGTCCATATGTGGGTTCGGTCTCTCTAGTTTCTTCAGGTAGAAATGAAAACAGTACTAGGCTCATTTAAAACTTCCAATAGATGGGTTCAGCACCTGTGGCTCAAGCAGCTAAGGCGCCAGCCACGTACACCTGACCTGGCAGGTTCGAATCCAGCCTGGGCCACCAAACAACAATGTCGGCTGCAACCAAAAAATGGCAGACGTTGTGGCGGGCGCCTGTAGTCCCAGCTACTTGGGAGGTAGAGGCAAGAGACTCGCTTGAGCCCAGGAATTGGAGGTTGCTGTGAGCTGTGAAGCCATGGCACTCTATCCAGGGTGACAGCTTGAGGCACTGCCTCAAAAAAAAAAAAAAAAAAGTTTCAATAGATGGTTTTCATGGAAGTAGTTTTAGCACAAAAATTCTGCTTTATGGTGAGTGAATGATTTATAAATGAAACTTTTTCTTTACTATTTAATGTTATATAGAGACTGCCAGTTTTCAGGGAAGCATAGTCCCTGTGAAGAGTAAGCCCCCGAGGGCAGGGATCATGTATAGCTTGTTCATCGTGTCTGTAGCATCAAACGCTGTATCACTTCATAGGCACCAAACAAGTATTTGTTGAATGAAATAGGAAAGATTAGAGTCAATGAAGAAATTGTGACTGGCTCAGTGGCTCATACCTCTAATCCTAGCACTCCAGGAGGCTGAGGTGAGTGAATGGCTAAGCTCAGGAGTTCAAGATCAGCCTGAGCCAGAGTGAGACCTCATCTCTGCTAAAAATAGAAAAATTAGCTGGGTGTTGTGGCAGGTACCTGTGGTCCTGGCTACTCAGGAGGCTGAGACAGGAGGCTGCTAGCAGTTCGAGGTTGCTGTGAGCTAGGCTGATGCCACAGCACTCTAGCCTGGGCAACAGAGTGAGACTCTGTCTCTCAAAAAAAAAAAAAATATCAAAAGAAGGAACAGAATAGGATTGAAAAGGTCTAGGTATGTCCAAAGATGGAAGAGTCTGAGCCTAATGTAAGGGAAAGCTGATAAAGTATTTTGGAAGAACCGTGGCTACTTTATGTTTACATTGGTATAGTAACAGTCATACTATCGTGCCAAGTGTTGCTTAGTGACACTTTTATTTTATTTATTTATTTTTTTTGAGACAGAGTCTCAGTCTATAGCCCTGAACAGAGTGCTGGGGTGTCACAGCTTTAGCAACCTCAAACTCTTGGGGTGTAAGCGATTCTATTGCCTCAGCCCTCCAAGTAGCTGGGACTATAGCCACCCACCACAATGCCTGGCCCTTTTTGGGTTGCAGTTGTCAGTGTTGTTTAGCAGGCCCGGGCCGGATTCGAACCCGTCAGCATTGGTGCATGTGGCTGGCGCCCTACTCACTGAGCTACGGGAGCCGCCCAGTGCCAATTTTAGAGACAGATTACACTAAATGAATCCCTGAGCCAATGGGTTTCCTAGAAATCCCAATAGATAGCCTAGAAATCTAAAGTTCATACCTGAATGGACGTTGTTACTCAAAAAGATTGAAGGAAGGAAATAAAATGATGGTTAGGGATTACATTTATAATGTGACATGTTATCAAAATTGCATGCGGAGACAGCAATCATCTAAGTCAGAAGATGAGATGATTTTTGTAGTCATTTCCATTTTCAGCCAAAATAGAAACTTTTCACCTCTGTCAAAACTCCCCCTTTATTGCATAACTTAGGAGTCCCCCTTGGAGCTTGACTTCTTGTTAAACAGAATTGACTAAAGCGTGATATTTTCTATTTAACTCAGAGCTTGGAAGTTACCCCTTGATTCTCAAACAAGACTGCAAGATAAACGCTGGTGTCCAGCTCCAAGAGTTTTGTCCCTTTGACTTTTAACTTTTTACCTCTAAACACCAGCCTTGTCACAACAAACTGAAGTTGAATCATTCTCATTGGTAATATTTCTTTCAAAGGCATAACCGGGGCTTGTATATTTTGCTTTCACTCCGCGTATGAAAGAACGCCTCACGGCCTGAAAAACAAAACTGAAAATTCCCCCGTGGAGGTTTGCGTTCTAGACGTTAAAACATCTTTGTTGGTGTAAGAGGACCGGTGAAAATCATCCCGGCAGGCTGAGGGGCCCCTTCACCACGTGCAACTTTTATAATAAATACGTCACATTACAGTCATGTCTGTTTCAGTCGTAACTATCCAGCTGGCATTTTTTCCCTCAATTAGCCCAAAATATTCCTATTATTTCTCATGCTTATGTCAGCACATCTGAATCTTATCAGGGGTCCAAGGCTGAACCTTTTTATTCTCACAGAACAGTCTGTGGCTGGGGGCTGCCCAGGAAGCGAGTGTGAACTCAGACTCTGCCTCTTCTTAGACAAAGACTAGTCCCTGAGAGGATTGGCTGACAGGTGGTGTCTCCTGACACTCCCCGGAGCCAGGATGTATGCTTCACACCTGGAAGAGGGGGTCTCGGTGGCCACCACGGCCTTAGTAGGGAGAAGGGTGGGGTGAGTGGGAGAGGTAGTGGGTCGGCCTCAACCTTGTAACTGTGAGATGGTACACGTGTTTATTTGCTTCACTTTAGTGACCATATTACTATTTATATATATCCCATAGCATCATCTCATATAGTTATTTGGTCTTTTGTTTATTTACAGAAGCAATAGAATGATAGTTTATTGAGGATAGAGGGTAAATAGAGGATATAAAAAAAAAAAAAAAGCTTCCAACACAATGGAAGAGGTCCCAAACGGGTCAACCCATAGTGTATACCTTAAATATATACAATACCGTTTATTTTAAAAATAAATAAAATCAATTGGTTTTAAACTTTTAAATTATGTCATATACTATGCATGAGAAATAGAACATTTTTAATACCTTGGAAGCCCCCACATGAATCTTCCCAACCTTACCCTCTTCCCCAAAGGTAACTGTTGACCTCAATTTGGTCAATCCTCAATCTTTCACTGGATATTCTTTTTTAATTTTAAGATTATTATTATTTATTTTCATTTTTAATTTTTTGAGACAAAGTCACAGTGTTGCTCTGGATAGAGTGCTGTGGCATCATAGTCCTCAGCAACCTCAAACTTTTGGGCTCAAGGGATTCTCTAGTCTCAGCCTCTCAAGTAGCTGGGACTACAGACACCTGCTACACTGCTCCTGCTAATTTTTGTATTTTTAGTACAGATGGGGGGGTCTCAGTCTTAGACTGGTCCCGAACTCCTGAGCTCAGGCAATCTAGCTGCCTTGGCCTCTCAGAGTGGGAGGATTACAGGTGTGAGCTCCCTCACCCGGCCTACTATTTATTTTTAGAGAAAGGTCTGGTTCTGTGATCCTGGCTGGAGTGCAGTGATGTCATCACAGCTCCCAGCAACCTCAAACGTCTGGTCTCAAGTTATCCTCCTGCCTCAGCCTCCTGAGTGGCTAAATAGGCATGCCTCACTATGGGTGCATTTTTAAAATTTCTTTGTAGGCTCGGTGCCTGTGGCTCAAGGGGCTAAGGCGCCAGCCACATACACCTGAGCTGGCGGTTTCGAATCCAGCCTGGGCCCGCCAAACAACAATGCCGGCTGCAACCAAAAATGGCCGGGTGTTGTGGCGGGCACCTGTGGTCCCAGCTACTTGGGAGGCAGAGGCAGGAGACTCACTTGAGCCCAGGAATTGGAGGTTGACAGCTGTGAGGGTGACAGCTTGAGGCTCTGTCTCAAAAATAAATAAATAAAATAAAATAAAATAAAATAAGATAAAATAAAATTTCTTTGTAAAAGCAGGGTCTTACTATGTTGCCTAGGCTGGTCTTGAACTCCTGGTGTCCAGTCCTCCTCCTGCCACGGCCTCCCAAGGTGCTAAGATTATACACATATCCACAGCACCTGGCCACTGGCTACTCTTTATAGCTTTTTAAAGCCACATAAATATCTATTATTGTTTATTTTTCAGGTTTGTTTTGTTTTTAAACTTTGAATAAATGAGATCAGACCTACTCCATATTGTGTTTTTCTGCTTAACCTAATCTAATTTAGGTTATTTTCATTGATGTTCATAGTTGCAGCTCACTTTTTTTTACTGTATATTATTCAGTGGTATGATAATTTATTATATAATGTCATTGGTTTGTTTTGTATGGTCTTTTGATCTTAGGTGAACTTTTGGTATAACTTGTTTAAGGAAGTTTGTATTTTAAAAGAAGTTTTCTATTTAACCGAATCCTTGATCTCTAATCGTTGAATTTCAGGCACTGTGATGTGCCAGATATAAATATCTTACTCAAACTGCAACTTTTTGAGGGAGGTCTTTTTGGGGAATACCATTTAGATTCCACTTACCCACAAAGGATGGTTGGTTTTTGTCAGAACACAGTACATTTAAAGATTCAATTTTTTTTTTTTTTGAGACAGAGTCTCACTATGTCACCCTCTGTAGAAAGCTGTAATGTTACAGCTCACAGCAACCTCCAACTCTTGGGCTTAAGTGATTCTTTTGCCTCAGCCTCCAAGTACCTGGGACTACAGGCACCCGCCATAACACCTGGCTATTTTTTTTTTTTTTTATTGTTGTTGTAGTTGTCATTGTTGTTTGGGAGGCCCTGGCTAGGTTCGAACCTGACAGCTCCAGTGTATGTGGCTGGCACTCTAGCCGCTGAGGTGCCAAGCCTAAAGATTCAACTTTTTGGCCAGGCATGGCGGCTCATACCTGTAATCCCAGTATTTCAAGAGGCGGAGGAAGGAGGATTACTTGAGGCCAGAGGTTTGAGACCAGCCTGAGCAATACAGTAACACCCTGTCTCTACAAAGAATTTAAAAAATTAGCCAGGCATGGTACGGCATGCCTGTAGTCCCAGCTACTCAGGAGGCTGAGGCAAGAGGCTCAATTTAGCCCAGGAGTTTGAGGTTGCAGTCAGCTATGATGATGCCATTGCATTCTAGCCTGGCAGACAGAGTGAGACCTGTTTCAAAAAAAAAAAAAAAATTCCAACATTTTATAACTGTTTGATAAACTGTGCTCTACAGTTGCAAGGCTATCTAGTGGGATGATTTCTTAAACCAGAGCAATGAGGTCAAAAGGATAAGCAAGAATCAGTAAATAACTGTGGAATATAGAAGCAAGTGTTGTATATGGGTACCACATGAATAACTCCGACCATCATTGTTGAGTTTTATTGCTGAGATTACCAAAGGTGGGGTCTGATCCTGAGCACACCTTTTCAAAATAATGAGTCATGGGCAGTGAGTCAAGAAATGTTGAACTTTAGCCTAAAACTCTAAGAATGCAGAGTTGGAGTAATTGCCCGAGTTTTTGTATTGAACTAATGTTGTGAATAGTTTTTCAGAAAAGATTAATTTGCCAAGCATAGCATTGCTGGAAATAACCTTCCTCTAATCACCTTCCTGATACAAAAGAAATTCCTACAAGAAACCACAGCCTTCAGTATGATTTCCGTAGCTAAAGACAGAACAAACCAATGGCTTTAATTTTCTGCTTGCCAAAAGTAAAACTCTTGAAACTGAAAGCCCCAGTAGGGGCTTGTTCAAAAGTGATTTTAAAAATGCTAAATCTTCTTGATCCAGGAAAGTTTCTTTGAAGTAGGATGTAAATTCCAGACCCGGAAGTTCCTTTTATTTTCCATGTGCTTAAAATCTATTAAGCTCTCAAGGACAATGATTTTTACCTAAGAGAGAAAAAGAAAGTTTTTCTTTTTTCCTTTTTAAGGAAATCTTGTTCTCTAAATTTTACTTTTTTTAGACTTTTAAAGTCAGGGCCAAAGGTCAGGCATCTCCACATGATGTTTTTAGTAAAATAATGGCTGATGAGATTGGTAATAAAGCATAAACAGGATTAATCACAATGTGTGTGCTTGCAGAATTCAATTAACTCTAATAAGGCAGGAAAGAGATTAGCTGTAATCTCAGCTGGCATGTGTGTGGATAGCATGGAATTCACCCCAACAAAGTAAGATAATAGGCTCGGCGCCTGTGGCTCAATAAGCTAAGGCGCCAGCCACGTACACCTGAGCTGGCGGGTTCGAATCCAGCCCTGGCCAGCCAAACAATGATGGCTGCAACCAAAAATGGTCGGTCGTTGTGGTGGGTGCCTGTGGTCCCAGCTACTTGGGAGGTGGAGGCAAGAGACTCGCTTGAGCCCAGGAATTGGGGGTTGCTCTGAGCTGTGATGCCACAGCACTCTATCCAGGGTGACAGCTTGAGGCTCTGTCGCAAAAAAAAAAAAAAAGGTAAGATAATAACATGTAAGGAGTTGGGTAAAGGGTCTCGATAGCAGAAATAAGCATGTGCTTCAAAAGTCCTATAACATTAAGAAGGAAAATCTGCAGGAAAAGGCTGAGAGAGCTCATCTGTAGCTTAGGAAGAATCAAATGGAATCAGCACCCAGACCTCTTGTTCTGATCTGGAATCTAACTCGTAATCCGATCTGGGGCAGCGTTTTGCTCCTTGATTTCATACCTAATAGACTCGGCCACCCTGAGATTATAAATCTGCTTTCCTTAGTTATAAGTAATTTTGTAATCCTGCAAAGACTTTGATCTTGGAAACTATCATGGAAGTTAGGACAGAAAACAAAATAGTAATTTTAATGCTTCTGTGTACACTTAGTGTTTTAAAAATGTCATTATAATTTATCTACATTTGTTATTTAACACACTCAGTCCATTTAGGATAATCTGACATTTCATACTTGTGATTTTATTTTGGAATGTTTCATTAATATCATTCTTGTGATTCCTAAGAGAAAGGTATTTAGGTGTATGAAGGCCTTGAGAGAGGTTGAAATTTTGTAATTATAGTTTATTTTTTATTTTTTATTTATTTATTTTTTATTGAATCATAGCTGTGTACATTAGTTCAATCATGGGGTACAGTGTGGGGGCTTCACATGCAATCTGAGATATTTTTATCAACCTGATTGACATAACATTCATGATATTTTCTCGTTTACTATATGAAAACATTTTTGATCC
>CAUYON010043236.1:0-14530 GCA_963573935.1 Arctocebus calabarensis | reverse complement strand
TCCCAGCTACTAGGGAGGCTGAGGCAAGAGAATCGCTTAAGCCCAAGAGCTGGAGGTTGCTGTGAGCAGTGTGACGCCACGGCACTCTACCCAGGGCGATAAAGTGAGACTCTGTCTCTACAAAAAAAAAAAAAAATTATAGCAAAAAACACCAACAGGGCTGCACCTGTAGCTCAGTGGATTGGGCGCCAGCCACACACACACGGCTTGGTGGGTTCTAACCCGGCCTGGGCCTGCTAAACATCGATTGCAACAAAAAGTTAGCTGGGTTTTGTGGCCGGTGCCTGTAGTCCCAGCTACTTGGGAGGCTGAGACAAGTGACTTGCTTAAGCCCAAGAGTTTGCAGTTGCTGTGAGCTGTGATGTCACAGCACTCTATCCAGGGCAACATCGTGAGACTCTGTCTCAAAAAAAAAAAAAAATTAGCAGCAGTGCTTGGAATAAAGCTAGAAATTGTGAACCTATTGATGTTCCTACACATGTCTTGTATTTAAAAAGCTTACTCAAAAGTCAAATCATATCTTGTATATATTAGATATACACTACTTAAAAATAACAAAATACTTAGAACCAGGCTATACAGATACAGTAGGTTCTCAGTAAATATTTTTATCTTTATTAGTTGATAGCCATCTTTCTAATTATGATTTGATGGAAAATACATCCTTGTCAAATATATTTCTGAATGAAAATCTGCTAATTTGTAACATTTTTGACATCCTTAGGAAGGAAGGTGTTTGATGACAACCAAAGAAAAAGTAATCCAATTAATTTGTTCTTCTGCTATTGAAATATGACTACTCCTTCACAAAACAATTTAGCTATATCCCAAATAAAGTAAGTATCCCAAATAATAACTCTGCTTATACAAGAAGTTTGATTCAACTCATGTTAAAATATCTAAAGTTACTTATGCCTCCAAATCTAGTATACTAGATTATACTGTTATGTATATATTTCCAAAATGTATACAAAATTATGCATTTTTACATAGTTATATACAATGTATTCAAGTATATATAAATGTATCCACTATATTCTGATAGTTTATTTTGTATTTTTCAGCCTCACACCTCTAATCAAACATTTACCTCCTTTTTTCTCCATATATCTAAGTCTTTCTATCATTATCCTATGTTTTTTCTCTCCTTTTGGTTGAGAGGTGGCATATCAGAATCACCTATTATTTTTTTGAAGCTTAAAATCCTTTCTGCCCCTTTCACTTACCCCAATTCATGTGATCTTTAACTCTTCTAGTAATATCTCTGTGTAGGAGTTATTAGAAGTTATGTGTTGACTTTCTCATTATTTTATTGTATATCAAGGCTAGATTTATTTTGTTTCATTTTTACCTTACATGTTTTGTCCTCTCAATCAGATTATAAACTTTTGGAGGGCAAGATCTGGTCCTCGGTAAGTGTCTTGCCTGGAGCTAAATATTAGCAAGTGTTTGCTGATAACTGATACAGCTCATCTGGACCAGCTAGAAGAGTTTTGGAAAATACCTCACATTCTCAACAAATTGTAAAATTTACCATTTTAAAGTGTGTAATTCAGTGGTTTTTGGTATATTCACAAAATTTTGCCCCCTCATGACTATGTAGTTCCAGAACATTTTCATCACCCAAAAAGAAACCCTATTCCCTCCACCATCACTCCCTGTTCTTCTCTCCACCCAGCCCTTGACAACTACTAATCTACTATTCATTTCCTTAGGCATGTAAGCGGAGTCATACAATGTGGCCTTTTGTGTCTGGTCTCTCTTATTTGGTCCTCCATATTGCAGGATGTATCAGTACTTCATTCCTTTTAATAATAATTTCATTGTATGGATATACCACATTTTACTTTTGCGTTTTCATGTTTTGGTGGACACGACTTGTTTTCCACCTTTTGACTGTTAGGAATAGTGCTGCTAAAAATATTCATATGGATGTTTCTGTGTAATGTTTTTGGTTCTTCTGGGTAGATACATAAGAGATATTTCTAGGTCATGTGGTAACTATGTTTAACTCCTTGAAAAACTACCAAACTGTTTACCAAACAGACTATACCCTGCTACATTCCCAGTGCTATTGGAAATGTAGCAGGGTATGAGTTAAGTTTTCTCCACAACCTCACCAATACTTGTTATTGTCTGTCTAATGATTATAAGTGGTCATAGTGAGTATAAGTGTCTTTGATTTGCATTTCCCTAATGACTGATGATATTGAACACCTTTTCATGAGCTTATTGATCATTTATGCATTTTCTTAGGAGTAATGTTCATCCATATCTTTTGCCCATTTTTAAATGATGTTATTTCATAATTTCATAATTGAAATTTCATAATTGAATTGTTAAGTCTTATATATATTCTGTATACAAGTGCCTTTTCAGATCTATATGATTTACAAATCATTTTTCTCATTCTGTGAGTTGTCTTTTCACTTTGTTGATAGTATCCTTCAAAGCACAAAAGTTTTTAATTTTAATAATGTCTAACTTATTTTTTTCTTTAGTTGCTTGTGCGTTGGATGTAATAATTTAAGAAACCACTGCCTAATCTAAGGCCATGAAGAATTATGTCTGTGATTAGGTTTTTGTTTTGTTTTGTTTTGTTTTGTTTTGTTTTGTTTTGTTTTGTTTCGAGACAGAGTCTCAAGTTGTCACCCTGGGTAGAGTGCTATGGTGTCATAGCTCACAGCAAACTCCAACTCTTGGGCTTAAGCGATTCTCGTACCCCAGCCTCCCATCCCAAGTAGCTGGGACACCACCTGGCTATTTTTGGGTTGTAGTTGTCATTGTTGTTTGGCAGGCCCGGGCTGGATTTGGACCTGCCAGCTCTGGTGTATGTGGCTAGTGCCCTAGCTGCTTGAGCTACAGGCACTAAGCCGTATGTTTAGTTTTAGTGCTTACATTTGATTCCCTGATCCATTTGAATGGGTTTTTTGCATATGATATGAAGTAGGGGGATCCAACTTCATTCTTCTACATCTGCCTATCTAGTTGACTATCACTATTTGTTGAAGACTGTTCTTTCCTATTGAATGGTTTTGGCACACTTGTCAACAATTAGTTGAACATAAATATACAAGTTTATTTCTGCGATGGACAGTGTGGCTTATGCCTGTAATACCAGCACTTTGGAAAGTTGAGGCAGGAGGGCAGGAGTTTGAGATCAGCCTAGGCAGTGAATGTGGTGAGATCCCCATAATCTATAGAAAAAGTTAAGAAAAATTTCCTGGGCATGGTGGCACGCATGAAAAGTCTAGTTACTCCAGAGACTGGGAGGCAAGAGGATCACTTGAGCCCTGGAGTTTGAGGATGCAGTGAGCTATAATTGTGCCACTACACTCCAGCTTGGGTGACATAGTGAGACTCCGTCTCTTAAAAAAAATACAGTTTATTTCTGGACTCTTTTATTCCATTGAAATATATGTCTGTCCTTATGCCAGTACGATATTGTCTCAATAATTGTAGCTATAAGATTTGAGCAGGAGACGTATGAGTCCTCCAACTTTGTTTTCTTTCAAGATTGTTCTGGCTGTTCTGGTTCTCTTTCATATTCATTTGAGTTTTAGGCTATTTGTCAATTCCTGAAAAATAGCTGAAATTTTGGTAGGGTGAGTTTTGATAGTGTTGAATCTGTAGACCAATTTATGTGGTATTACTGTTATAACAATATTAATTCTTCAATCTATGAGCATGGGATGCCTTTCTATTCTCTAGGCCTTCATTTACTTTAGCAGTGTTTTATACTTTTGTTAATACAGACAGTATTGTGATTAAGTAGATAAATATATTTGATAGGAATACAAGAGGAAAAAAGGAAACAGTGATAACAAATTACGGTATTATTCCTCAAATTCAATCTTCTGTTTTTTTAATCTGAGTTGGATTTGAACCAAAAATGGCAAATACACATATAAAAAGATGCCCAATCTCACTAGCAATTTGGGAAATAGAGTCAAAATCCAGATAGCTTATCTGTTCTGTTGCTCAATAAGGATTAAATCAGATGAAGTGTTTAAAGTACACTTTATACACTAAGAAGTGTAATTGTTTAATAAGTTTTAGCTTCCATTTTCATTGATAATCTTTGTTCTTATTAATGACCTTTGGGAGTTATAATATCTATAGAGATGGGAAAAGTAGTCTCGTTTTGGGGGGTTTTTTGGGGCAGTTTTTGGCTGGGGCTGGGTTTGAACCCGCCACCTCTGGTATGTGGGGCCAGCGCCCTATTCCTTTGAGCCACAGGCACCGCCCTGTAGTCTTGTCTTTTTAAAACATTTTTCTAATGCTTTCATATGTTATTCATTGTCATATTTAATACTCTTTTTAAAAAACCTCATGAGGTAGATATTTTCATAAATAATGAAATTGAGGCTTAATTTGCTCAAAGTTATACAGTTTATAACAGGAGGAAGAAGAATCTGAACCTAAGTTTTTCTGATTTTAGTCTTGAACTTTTATTTGCTATACTATGCTTCTCCATTACCTTTGAACTTACAACGAGGTTGATTATATTATACCATAGTACTCCCTGGATCTTTAAACTATGTTAAATAAGATTAAAAACAGAATTTTAAAATTGTATTTTGATTTTACTTCAGAAAACTCTCAAGTCTTTGCTTTTGGAAATTAGATAAAGGATTTTCCCGTTGTTTCTTGTTACTGTATTACCAGTTGTAGTTTCAAAATTGGTCTTCACTTTGCGAAGTGGGCTCTTGATACTCACACGTATATCAGGCTTTGGGTCCAGAAGCAAATAGATGGACCCAAGAAAAGAGGACGTCCTGGGAGAGCCCCTTAAATCGTTTTTAGGACTAAAAGTTATAGATTAAAGAGAAGGAGGTAAAAATAGAAGTGTAAAATAACTCGTAAGTTGTTTTCTCGGTGTTGAAGACTCATTATTTCACATTGAATCTTTCCTGCATTAAAAAAAAAGTGTAATATGATTGCCTTACTTACTTAAAAATTAATATGTATGGTATCTTTTTTTGATTGAGTCTCTGGAATTTATAAATAATTTGCTTTCTGTGTATCATACCTTTCTTTGGGAGTCTCATATTTATTGCATACCGTTGTATTGAGCTTGGTTTGTTGAATTTTTGAATAGTAGGAATTTGTAAAAGAAAATTTAGCTTAATTCATCTAAAACTTTGTGTGTGTAGTATCCTTTTAAAAATGAATTTTTAAATAGGTTTAGAATAGCTGGTAACAGACTTCCTCCAAAGGATTGCTTTTTACATGTTGTGTTACAGACATGTTTGACTCTTGATTTTCAGTTTTAGCACCAAAGTGAATTAACCAATTTTTTTTCTGCCTGAGTTCCTGAACATTACTTAAGTACATACGTACACAATTGAAGACCTGCTGATACTCGAATAAAATCAGTCCTATATTGTATAATCAAAGACCATGTCTGCTGATGGATCAGGTATTTTCAGTGTACTTCTTTTTGGACTTTTTATGTCAGAGTAGTGATACTTAATGCCTTAGTTGACAATTACATTACCACTTTTTATATTTTGTGTACAGATTTTAGAAGGAATTAAATAGTTGTGTTTGTTCTTTATGATTTAGAAAATAGAAAAGATTTTTACTAAAACCTTTAATTGCCTTGTTTTTAGCAATGATGGTGATAATATTAATGGCAATGATGGTTAATATTTATCATGTCCTCACTACAGGTGGTCCCCAGGTTACAAATGAGATAGGTTCTGTTGGTTTGTTCTTTAGTTGAATTTTTATGTAAGTTGGAACAGGTACATTTACCTATTACTTGTAATAGACTCCATTCGTAAGTGTTGTTGTACTTCAGTCAGATGTATATAACTCAGGGACTTACTGTAATAGCCTCTTTTCATGAATACAAGTTGTTTATAAGTAGGGTATTTGTAACTTAGGAACTACCTGTATTTTCAGTATTTTACTGGTGTTATTTGATCTCCACTGTAGTCCATTTAGGTACAGTCAGCCTTCTGTATCCAGGGCTTCCACATAACATATTTAACCAACCACAGATCAAAAATAATTTGAGGAAAAAACCCAAATGTAACAATATAATAATAAATAATTCAAAAATTTTTGAAGTATAGTATAAAAACTATTTACATAGCATTTACATTGTATTCTAAGTATTCTAGAGATGATTTAAAGTATACGGGAGGATGTGCATAGGTTATATGCAAATATTACACTATATTACATGAGCAACTTCAGCAGCTGTGCATTTGGTATCTGCAGAGGGGTTCTGGAACAAATCCTCCATGGATGCCAAAGGGCATCTGTATAGGTATAATATTATCTCCACTTTACAAATTAGGAAAGTGATGCTTACAAAGAATGTGACTCACCCACAGGATGAGAGAAGAAAGTTCCAAATGCAGAGTCAGCATAATTATAGTGAATGCATACTCCCCCTAAGTTTGGTTAGACTCTGAAGTTCCTTGAGGTTATAGTCATTTCTACTATCCAGCACAGTGCCAGACATACAGTATATGCTCAGGGCTTTTTCGAATGAATATATGAAGTTGTGAGAGGTGGATTCATTAGCCTTAACTTAGTCTTCTGGAGAAAATCTGTAGTAATTTCATTTGCCTTGCACAATTTTTTTCCTTTGCCTTGGTATATCATTTTCCTTGTGTGTTTGGCAGAGGACCTAGCAAGTTCCTATACATTTTGCAAGTTCTAACATAATTCCATTTTTTCTTTGATGCCTTCCTTGTCTTTTTTAGGCAGGATTTGTCGTTCTCTGTCTCCTTGTTTTTAAAAGATCTTTATTGTAATACCTTATAATTATCTTCTTCCTTTAGCCTGGGAATAGGACAGGGACGAGACAATGGTAGGCTTTATCTTATCTGTTAGGGTCAACATAAGTATGATTTCTGGCACTTGTCTGGTGCTCGCTCAATGTTTAGGCTGAATGAATTCTTATATAAACAAGCTAAAAAAACTGTAAATAAATGGCATGGCGAAGCACTTTATTTAAATGTTTTCTCTGAGTTACTGTCATTTGCTGTATTATTTTAGGCTACTCCTTAGTTTATGAAAAAAAATCATGTCTTCTGGCTACTTTCTTTCAGAAATATTAATATTTGAAGAAATACTACAGCAACCAAAGATTGCTACTAGCATTCAGATAAGAAGTTTCTGATGTAGTTATCCTTTGGGAAAAAGTTTAAGGGACGAGGGAAGAACCTAAATCAATGAAAGATGTGATCATAAATAAGCATCCAGGTATCTAGGAAAAAACAGATTTTTAAGAATTTGAGTATACATATGAATATATCATAATAAATTTAGAATCTTTAAGTATAGAATGTAAGTCTAAATATCTGTGCTTACTCATGACACATGGGAGTGTTTATGAGGTTCAGTTGATAGGATAATGCTATATTTTAGTTTCTGCAAGAGGAATATATATATTTTTGTTGTTGTTGTTGTTGAAATAGTGTCTTACTTTGTCACCCTTGGTAGATTGCTATGGCGTCATAGCTCACAGCAACCTCAAATTCCTTGGCTCAAGCAATTCTCTTGTCTCAGCCTCCCGAGTAGCTGGGACTACAGATGCCCACCACAACCACAGGCTATTTTAGAGACGTATTCTCACTCTTGCTCAGGCTAGTCTCAAACTCCTGACCTCAGGCAATCTACCTGCCCTGACCTCTCAGAGTGAGGAATTTTATTAAATTATATAGTGTACTATAGATTAAGTCAGCGGTTCTCAACCTGTGGCTCTCAACCCACAGGAACTGTATTAAAGCGTCATGGCATTAGGAAGGTTGAGAACCACTGGATTAAGTGATTCTTAAGATTTTTTTAAAAACTGTATTATCTATTGCTGTGTAATGAATTGCTCCAACATTTAGCAGCTTAAAATAATTAACATTTATTTATTATCTCACCATTTCTCTGGGTCAGGAATCTGGGTGTAGCTTATTTGTGTGTTCTCTTACTCAGGGTACTCACAAGGCTAAGTCAAGGTGTCAGTGGGGGTTGTAGTCATTACAAGGCTTGACTGGTAGAGAAGCTGTTCCAGATTACTCACTTGGCTCTTGATAGGCCACATGTTGTCTATAGCTGTTAGCTGAATACCTCAGTTCTTTGCCACATAGGCCTCAACCTTACAGCTGTTTACAACATGGCAGCTGACTTTCCTTAGAGTAAGGACACCACAACAGAAGCTATTCTCTTTGGACCCTAAACTCAGAAGTGACATGCCATCACTTTTCCCTTATTCTATTTGTTAGAAGCAAACATAGGTCTAGCCTATATGCCAAGGGAGGGAATACACAAGGGCGTGAATACCAAGAGGATCGCATCATTAAGGGCCATATTAGAGATTGCCTACCACAAGATGCTGTGGGATCATTGTGAGGTTTCAAGTGTTGCAAAAGTGAAAAAATGCAACAAAAGTAAGTGCAGGGAGCAAGTTGAGCTTTATTTACTAAACTTTTAATGCAGTGCAGGTAAATTGGCCAGTAAGTATTAGTCAAGAATAGAAGTATTTACTTCATCAAGAGTTAGTTTGAAAGTTAATAAGAAATGAATTTGAAAGAAACAATATTGCTGTTGTGTGTGTTCATGAGATTAGTTCACCTCTTGCTACGTATGTCACATTTCTTTGTTGGTTTTGATGTAGGATTTTTCTTGTTTGGTTGAGGGAGATCCCCTAATGGAGATTTCTCATTTGAAGATTTAGAACTTACTTAACCATGGTAGTTGAGAAGAAAAGCCTGCAATTTACTTAGAAGATCAGATTGGACTTGACTATGGAATACCTATAGCACTTCTCTCTCTTTTTTTTTTTTTTTGAAACAGAGTCTCACTATGTCATCTTGAGTAGAGTGCTATGGCATCACAGTTCACAGCAACCTCAAACTCTTGGACTTAAGCAATTCTCGTGCCTCAGCCTCCCAAGTAGATAGGACTACAGGTGCCTGCTACCATGCCCAGCTTTTTTTTTTTTGTGGTTTTTGCTGGGGCTGGATTTGAACCCATCACCTGTGGCATTTGGGGTCGGCGCCCTACTTATTCCTTTGAGCCACAGGCGCCGCCCTCAGCTATTTTTTTGTTGTAGTTGTCATTGTTTGGCAGGTCCTGGCCGGGTTCAAACCCACCAGCTCCCCGGTGTATGTGGCCAGCACCCTACCCGCTGAGCTACAGGCACTGAGCCTAGACTGTCTTCTTCTAATAGTTTTCCTTTGAATTAACTACCTATTTTGATTAAATAAGAAAATTTAATCACCTTTGATGCAAAGTGGGTTTTTATTTTGTCCTATTAAGTCTTCAGTAGAAGATATGATTAATACTTAGTAATTTCTAAATCTGAGTTTTAGAGAAAAGGGCACCAAATTGAAGAGTAGGTTTTTGATATTTTCTAGAACTTAAGTCTGTATATTCTTTAAGAGAATGGTTTTCTTTCTTTTTTTCTCTCCTTTCCTTTCCTTTTCTTTTCTTTCCTTCCCTTTCACTTTCCCTTTCCCTTTCTCAGAATCTTGCCTGGTTACCCTTGTGGCATCTTAGCTCACAGCAACCTCAAACTCTTGGGCTCAAGCATGTCTTGCCTCAGCCCCCTGTGGTGCTGGACCTACAGGTGCCCACTACAATGCCCAGGGCTATTTTTAGAGATGAGGTCTTGAACTCCTTACCTCAGGCAATCCACCCACCTTGGCCTCCCAGAGTTAGGATTACAGGCATGAACCACCATGGCCGTCCTAGAGAATGGTTGTTTTTAAGGGCTGTCTTGGTGTGAGAAAATACATCCATGAGAAATATGAATGAGTTTCTTCTTCCCAACCCTCAAAGATTTAGTGTAACTTCAAGTTTGACTGTATTCAGTGTGGTGCTAAAAATGTTGTAGGTGCACAGGTGGGTGACTGGTAGGGTGTGGATTCTACTTCTGATTCCATGGTATTTATTTAGTTTTTCCAGATGATTCAAATATGTGGCCAAGTTTAAAAGACAGTACTCTGCGATGCTCATTCAGCATGGTGTTAAATGCAGATTGTGATTGAATAGATCTGGAATAGAGTCTGAAAGTCTACATTTTTAACAAATTTGATGGTGATTAACTCCTAGCAAGGTTCTTAAAGTTACTGAATTTGCCTAGATAGACTTAGTGTTATGATGCCTTTATTCGAAAAGAACCAGTTTATTCATCATATAATTGTAAGATATTTTGTTAGGTGAGTCCCATGTACTTCTTCTCACTTAATAACCACAACACCCCTGTAAGGCTGTGGTGTATATGTATTATGGAAAATTCAGATAAGCAAAAATAAGAAAAATAAATTTTAGTTACACAGTTGTTAAAAATTAAAATTAAAATAATATTTATTTACAGGTTTATGACTAAGTGAATGTTAAAGCTTTAAAAGGAACTAAACTTCAAGGAGCTAATATTATATTATTATTGTATATACATACACCTACCTTAAATAAAGAAAACAAAATGTTCTAGAAGTGATATGACTAAAACTAAAATACGTTTGCTTCAAAAAGGCCAGAAGGAAATGTTAGAACATATAGTAGTTACATTAGGCTGACAGGATTATAGTCATTTTCTCCTTTTATCTGCAGTCCAAAATATTTATATTTATAATGTGCATACATAGCCTTTGCAATTTTAGGAAAAAACCTTAGTCTTCCCATAAATGGGTCTTAGGAATAAGTCTTTTAAAAGGCAATAACTAAACTAAATAAGTACTTTATAGTTCATATGAAAATTGTTGAGAGTTGGGCAGAAAGATGGGCTATTTCACACAAGTGAAAGTACAAATGTTAAATGAACGTTAAAAACAAATTTAAGAACTAAAAACAACTTTGGTAAGATATTTTACATATAGCCAAGTAAGGCACCTCCTTATCTTGAAAAGAAGTATATTAGCACTAACAACCAGTCCTGACAAGGCACAGCAAAACCGCTATCCTCATTCATTTCTTGTAGCATTATACAGTCCTTTGAAAGGCAATATGGTTAACACAAAGATCCGTAAATATTTTAATATAATGACAACAGAATACAAAAATACGATATATACTCTACTGTCACTAACATGTTTACCTGCTTTGAAAAGCAGTCTTCTAAAAGAAAAATCATTCTCATTTGGGGATGAAGAGATGAGATTAGAGTGATTTAGTATTTGCTTAGAAATTCTATCTTACATTCTTTTTAACTGAAATAAAATCTAATGTGTCTAAGTTAATTTTGTATACGATTGCCCTCTGATATCAAGTAAGTGAACCACATTTTACTTATGGATATTTATGTTTTTGTTTATATTTTCAGCTCTCTTCAGGCTATTTCCTGTACAGTCTGCCTAAATAAGAATCGTGTCTTATTGTGTGTGTGTTCTTAACTTTCCCTACTGCTAAAGTCAGCCATTTATTTGCAACTTACTGAACTTACCTTGTATGTGATACAGTTATTGTCCAGGTATTGTATCAGGAACATAGAATTGGTTCTACAAACAAATTATGATTTTAAGAAATAGAAAGGTATAAAATATTTCAGAAGTGACTGGAGAACTTTAGGCATGAAAAAAAATTTTGATTTCACTTTCTTTCCTTCAATATCCAAGGTTTCATCCAAAATAGTGCAGCCACTACCAAACTTGTTTATTAAATCTTGGAAAGTAAAAAGACAAATGGTTTGTACCAGTAAGCCACAATAGTGAAAAGTTTAAGCAGAGAATTTCAGAAGTAATTAATCAAATACAGTTTTCTTTAGAAACTTGAAGCCTTACCGAAACAATAAATTATATATAGTAACATACATGAATCCTTCCCTGAAATTGTCCCCACTTGAACTTTGTAAGTCTTTCCAGATTTTCTTATAATGGAAAACAACAGCATACCGTAAGTAGCAAGGTTGGGTGAGTGCTTTTGGCATTTTAGGACTGCCTTATGGTTTTGTGTCCTACACAATATTGCCAGTTGTGCAACCATCCGGTATTGAGTACCAAAAATGCCCACGGAGTTTTCATGACGTTGATGAGCATATACTGCATTCTTTTAAGAATTGGTCTAGTTCCTTGAAGAAAGCCAGTTAGCTCTTAAATAAGTTAGTTTCATTCATGGTGTTTAGCTTAAAGCTTCACATTGGACATGAATAAAAAAGGATTAGGGTTCAGTGTATTAGGGAAACTAATAATTTACAAATTCAGGAGAAAATTTACTATAATCTTTCTGGAGGGTAACTTTGCGGCTTTTGTTTCGATCAAAGTTTAAATGCACATTTCTCATTAACCCCTCTTTTAAGAATCTAGCCTACAGAAATTTTGGAGGGCATAAAAATCTTGAACATCATAGTAGGATGTTCATTTGCAGTATTACTACTGGTAATAGAAAAAATAAATATAGAAGCTAAAAAAAAGGAAAATGAACTAACCAACAATAAAGCCCCACCCACCTACGTGGATATGGATGGGCAAATGGTTAAGTAGTGTATGGCACATACCATACGTCTATTTTTAAAAAGAAGTAGGACTCTATAGCCTGGATTTTTTTGTTGTTGTTGTTATAGAGTCTCTCTTTATTGCCCTTGGCAGAGTGCCATAGCATCACAGCTCACAGCAACCTCCAGCTCTTGGGCTTAAGCTATTCTCTTGCCTCAGCCTCCTGAGTAGCTGGGACTACAGGCGCCTGCCACAACACCCAGCTATTTTTTTATGGTAGTTGGGCCAGGGCCAGTATGGGGCTGGTGGGTGCCCTACTCACTGAGCCACAGGCACCCGCCCTCCTGGATGAATTTTTAACAAATAATATATTATCAAAAGGATAAAAGTAAGAAATGGTATGATTAGTGTAATCTCAGTTTTGAAATAAAATATGTATGTTGAAATAAAATATGTGTGTGTATGTGTTAGATCTGGAAGATGATTTCATGTGTTGTTTAAACAAAAAGTGGAACCAAGACTTTCAAAGGTTAAGAAGGGGACAGTAATACTGTCTTTGCTTTTCTAGCACACAGCTTCCTCCACTATTATTTTTCTTCATTTCCTCCTTTAGCCTACCCAATTGCATTTAATAGAAAAACCTACTTCTTAAATCTCTCTCTACTCAAAATTATTTTGAAAAAGGTCTAGTAACTAATGAGACAATAAGCAGCACTATCTTCATAGCAGTGTAGGCTCAGAATTTGTCATGTTTTGACTGATTCTTTCTTTGCTCCCAAATTGTCTTTGCTTTCATTTGTTGAATCCAACCTGCATGTCTTTCCCATATACCTTTATTGTTCTTCTTCTTTTTTTTTTTTTAATTAAATCATGGCTGTGTACATTAATGCAATATGGGGTACAATGTGCTGGTTTTATATATGAAATGTTTTCATCAAACTGGTTTTTTTTTTTTAATTAAATCATGGCTGTGTACATTAATGCAATATGGGGTACAATGTGCTGGTTTTATATATGAAATGTTTTCATCAAACTGGTTAACATAGTCTTCACGGCATTTTCTTAGTTATTGTGTTAAGACAATAATATTCTACAGCTAGTAAATTTCACATGTACTCTTGTAAGATGCACTGTAGGTGTGATCCCACCAATTACTCTTCCTCCACCCATCCTCCCCTTTCCCCTTCTTTTTGGGCTATAATTTGGCTTATAGCGTTCATAAAGCTATAAATTGGTTTCATAGTGAGACTGAGTATATTGGATACTTTTTTTCCCATTCTTGAGATACTTTGCCAAGAAGAATATGTTCCAGCTCCATCCATGTAAACATGTAAGAGGTAAAGTCTCCATTTGTCTTTATTATTTATTTATTTATTTATTTTTATTGAATCATTATTTATTTATTTGTTTTTATTGAATCTTAGCTGTGTACATTAGTTCAATCATGGGGTACAGTGTGCGAGCTTCACATGCAATCTGAGATATTTTTATCAACCTGATTGACATAACATTCATGAGATTTTCTCATTTACTATGTGAAAACATTTTTGATCTGTATTTAGAAGTTTTCTCCTGACCCTTCAAATATGTACCACACATGTGATTTCACCTTTTGCCCCATCTCCCCCCACCCTCTCCCTCCCCTTCCCTCCCTCTTCCCTTTCCCCGTCTTCCTGTGCAATAAATGGGTTGTAGCCTTCACTTGAACGATAAAGAATTTGTCTCATATTAGGGGTGTATACATTGGATACCTTTTCTTCCATTCTAGAGATACTTTGCTAAGGAGAACATGTTCCAGCTCCATCCATGTAAAAATGAAAGAGGAAAAGTCACCCTCTTTCTTTAAGACTGCATAATATTCCATGGTATACATGTACCACAGTTTATTGCTCATCGATATATGCCAATTTTCTTAAGTGTTCTAATCATGAAGGGATGCTGGATATTATCAAAAGCTTTCTCTGCATCAATTGAGAGAATCATATGGTCTTTGTTTTTTAGTTTGTTTATGTGCTGAATTACATTTATGGATTTATGTATATTGAACCAGCCTTGGGATCCTGGGATAAAGCCCACTTGGTCGTGGTGTATAATTTGTTTGATGTGTTGCTGGATCCTGTTTGTTAGGATCTTATTGAATATTT
>CAUYON010043235.1:0-31691 GCA_963573935.1 Arctocebus calabarensis | reverse complement strand
CACTCTTTACATGTATGTGGGGAAAGTTTACCTGAATTTATTTAATAATTTTAAAATGTCAATTACTGAATATTTTAAAGTAAACGAATTCTCATTTCTTTCAGTATAAATTACAACTCGAATGACTTTTTTTTTTTTTTTTGCAGCTTTTGGCCAGGGCTGGGTTTGAACCCACCACCTCTGGCATATGGGGTTGGTGCCCTACTCCTTTGAGCCATAGGCACTGCCCTTGAATGACTTTTTTTTGAGACAGAGTCTCACTTTGTCACCCTTGGTAGAGTGTGCCACGATGTCACAGCTCACAGCAACCTTAAACTCTTGGACTTAAGTGATTTTCTTACCTTAGCCCTCCTGAATAGCTGAGACTACAAGGTGCCCGCCACAATGCCCGGCTATTTTTTTTTGTTGTTTGTTTGTTTGTTTGTGACAGAGCCTCAAGCTCTGGGTAGCGTGCCATGGCAGCATAGTTCACAGCAACCTCCTATTCCTGGGCTCAAGCGATTCTCCTGCCTCTACCTCCCAAGTAGCTGGGACTAGAGGCGCTTGCCACAACACCTGGCTATTTTTTGGCTGCAGCCCTCATTGTTGTTTGGCAGGCCCAGGCTGGATTCAAACCCGCCAGCTCAGGTGTATGTGGCTGGCGCCTCAGCTGCTTGAGCCATAGGCGCTGAGACAATGCCTGGCTATTTTTAAAGATGAGGTCTCGCTTTGGCTCAGGCTGCTCTTGAACCCGTGAGCTCAGGCAATCCACCTGCCTTAGCCTCTCAAGTGCTAGGATTATAGGAGTGAGCCACCACCCCAGCCTTGAATGATATTTTAAAAGAAGCCTGCCAAACATCTGCCTGAGCAGATGTGATGGTGTCCCCATGCCCATGGTGGTCACTCAGGGGACCCCAGCCAGGCCCTGTCCCCAGAGCACCCGGATATCTGGCCTCAGGGGTCCAATTCCACTAATTTGCTTCCAACAGAAATGGTAAATATGGGTATGGCATACCCAGTGCTCTCCAGCTTGTGGAAGCTGGACAGGGCTCACATTCTTCACACATGTGGAAGGAACTGCTTCTATCACTGAGCCAAATGCTTGGAAGGACTAAGAATAAGCTCAATTTCCTCCCATCCAGGCCCAACACTGCTTCGCTTCAGGGATCAGATGAGATTGGGCAAGCTTAACCTTAAGTACCTTTGGCTAAAAACCATCTGGGACCGGCTTGGTGCCCATAGCCCAGTGGTTAGGGCGCTGGCCACATGCACCAGGGCTGGTGGGTTCGAACCTGACCTGGGCCTGCTAAACAATAATGACAACAACAACAACAAAATAGCTGGGCATTGTGGTGGGCGCCTATAGTCCCAGCTACGTGGGAGGCTGAGGCAAGAGAATCACTTATGCCCAAGAGTTTGAGGTTGCTGTGACACCACAGCACTCTACCAAGGGAGACATAGTGAGACTGTATCTCAAAGGAAAAAAAAAAACCATCTAGGACTATTGTGGCAAAAGGAATATGACCCTTGAAGAGTAGAATTTTGGGGCGGCGCCTGTGGCTCAGCAAGTAGGGCGCCGACCCCATATACCGAGGGCTGCGGGTTCAAACCCGGCCCTGGCTGAACTGCATCAAAAATTAGCCTGGTGTTGTGGCGGGCACCTGTAGTCCCAGCTACTTGGGAGGCTGAGGCAAGAGAATCGCCTAAGGCCAAGAGCTGGAGGTTGCTGTGAGCTGTGACTCCACAGCACTCTACTGAGGGTGATAGAGTGAGACTCTGTCTCCACAAAAAAAAAAAGAAGAGGAGAATTTTGGAAGGTGCAGTGGCTTGCCCTGCATCTCAGCACTCTGGGAGGTGGAGGCATGAGGATTGCTTTAGCCTAGGAGTGCAAAACCAGCCTGGATGACAGAGTGAGACTCCACCTCTAAAACAAATGAAAAAAACATAGCCAGACATTGTGGTGGGCACATATAGTCCCAACTATTCAGGAGGCTGAGGCAAGAGGATGGCTTGAGCCCAGGACTCTAAATTGTTGGAGCGGGGATCATTTCACTGCATTGTAATCCAGGAAACAAAATAAGACTCTGCCCCACTCCTAAAAGGGACAAAAAGGAGTGAAATTTTAGTTCAGTGTGTGTGTGTCTGTGTGCACGTGTGTGCCCATGCGCACACAAGTCTGTGGCATTTCTGTTTAGGAAGACCAATACCTGCATACTGAGAACTGTCAGATTGGTGAGTGCATCCAAGTTCTGAAGTTTAGTAATTTTGTTTTTCCCCAAAAACAAACTCTCTAGGCTGGTCAGTGTGTCGATGTTCTCAATAGCCTGTGAAAAGGACAGAGGAGTGGTCAGCGCCATGCAGCCAATAAGCTAACTGGGTGGGGTGAGTGCCTGGCCTGGGGACAAAGCTGCCTGGGGTTAGCTCTGCAATGTCAGGCAAGTGACTTGTCTGCTCTGGAAACTCTCCAGGGAAATCTTAAAGAACAATATGAAAAGTAAGAAAAATGCCAGAGAGTCCAAGGCTCTGTTTCTTGCACTCCCAATCTCATGTTCCCAGAGCTCTGGGGTTGTGGAACAGGGTGGAAACCTGGGCACTGGCAGGTCTCTTAATGCCCTCTCAGTCCTGAACTGCTGAGTTGAGAAGTCATTACGATGCTCTAAGCCAGGCGTCCTCAAACTTTTTAAACAGGGGGCCAATTCACTGTCCCTCAGACCGTTGGCGGTCCGGACTATAGTTTAAAAAAAAAAACTATGAACAATTCTTATGCACACTGCACATATCTTATTTTGAAGTAAAAAACAAAATGGGAACAAATACAATTCACACCAACTCATGTGGCCTATAGGCCATAGTTTGAGGACCCCTGCTCTATACACTATTCACCATAACGCGCTCCACAAACCTCTGTCTCTACCAAACTGAGATGCTGGAAGTTCTGATCCCGAGTCTTTAAAATCCTGGAATGCCCACTTAGGCTTCAAGGTAGGTGTCCTTGCACCATGGTGATTGCCCCTTCTGCACAGTCCCCACACCTTCCCTGCCTCTCCTTGGATCCTCTATTCAGCCACAGACCCAGTACAGGCAGGGACAACACTGTCTTACCTGGTCGTCCCAGGTGCCCTGAGTAGAAGGGGTTGTTTAGCAACTTGTTACTGACTCCAGGCTGCCTCTTGTCTAGAGTATTATTCTTCAAGTATTTCAGCAGACACAAAATAACCAGACTAAGCAGGTGCTAGCAAAGTGGAGCCTCCAGCAAGCACAGAAAGTGCATCTCAGCTCACCCATCACAGTAGGACTTGGCTGTGGATGTGGGGAAGGGCCACCTCAAAGGCTGTATTAATTTGTGATGAGCCACGGTTCTCCTAGAAAGTTCCATAGTGAGGTACTTGATAAATGCTGACATCTGGGCTGCTCTAGAGTTTTAAATGTGCTGCTTTGCTATTTGTGGCCATGAGATCTCTAACAATAACTGCTAAGAGACTCTTGCCTAAACCAGCCTCCTTTGGTCTGTACCTGCCCAAGCTCTCAAGGCCCAGCAGGACAGACCGAGGTGTCCCGTAACATTTCCAGCAGTCACACGGTGGTGGTGGGGAGCGGCACTGGAAACTCAGGGTGGGGAGGACACTTGACTGAGCCTCCACATGAGCCTGAGGGAAACATGGGCTCCGTGCCAAGCCCCGTTAGGAGCCCTGTGTGGGGCTCAGGGGGTCATCTGGCTGGTGAAGTGTACATCCCTGCGCATGGGAACCAGGCCTGCTTCCTACCTGGCAGGTCCAGCTCTAGTTCTTTACGGATGTCCTCCCAGGCTCTCCTCCAGCAGATGCCAGCTGGTGAAGGGCCTGCTCTTGCATCTGGGAGCACTGTGCTGCATCACTTTTCAAGTCTCTTATCCCCACTCTGCCCCACAGCTTCAGTGTCAAATGGATCCTGGAGAACAGCTCTAATCAGGCTGGGGGATGCACCCCAGGGTATATTAGGAGGGTTTCAGCAGCAAGACTCTTTCTAAAGCCCCTGGTGAGGACATCAGAGCACTAAAGTGACCCCTCTTCTGTGCTTGGAAACCCATCTCTAAGGGGCATGCTGGAGAGCCCGGCCATGAGCTCATGTAAAAGCAAAAAGCCAGTGTTCTGGGTTGGCTATTTGGCCTCGGGCTGGACACAACTGGAAGGGACTGAGTCAGAGTCATGATGTGGACAGGGAGCAGCTGACATCCATATGCAGAGGAGAGGCGGGACTATTCTGTTTGCGTCAGTATTCTTACTGGTGCTGCCTTCCAGCTAGCATTTTTTTCTTAAAAGAATAATTTCCCTGTTTATGAAAAAATTCACAGCACCATCAGAAAATAAAAGCCAGCCACACGCCCACACGCATCCCTGCCTCACCCACACACAGTCTAAGGACTCCAGGGAGTGCAGCTGTACCTACCCGGATGCGGTTGGATCCCAGCTCCAGCATCTGCAGCTGATGCAAGTTGCTTACATTCTCAATTTTATTGATTTTATTGTTGACCAAGAAGAGTTTTTTCAGTCGTGTCAACTTGTCAATCCCTTCAATGTTTCTCAACAGATTAAAAGAAATATCTAAAACCCTGGGAATAAAGAAAACATTTTTTAAAAAATGAACTTGGGATGCATAGAATTTAGCTAAGTTGGAGGTGGCATCACCACCCAAGGGACCATGTGCCCGGGGCCTGGGGAGAGAAGATGGCAGCTACAGCCCCTAATGGCCTGGCTCCCAGTGCTGTGTGTGAATTAGAAACCATGTTTCCTTTAAAGTTATGTCCATGGCAGGACCTAACTTCAGGCTCTGCACACAGAAGGGACTGGAAAAGTACTAAATTAAAAGCAAAACAAAAATCAACAAGCAACAAAGAGGCAGAAGTCCAGGTAAAGTTCTATCTAGGACTTGACTCCTAAAATTAGAAATATCACTTATTCCTTCATTTAAAAAAAAGTTCAAAAAGGCGAAAGAGAAAATTATGGATTTACCTTCCCTTCTACTTAATTGTGTCATCATCCCTGCATAGAGACTGGCCAGAAGCCCCCACTGCGGCCTCCCTTCAAAGGTTTGCTTTGTAAATCAAGACTGCTCAGCCAGCCGGTGACCCTCATGAAACTGACGTGCCCTCCTAGAGCCCTGGACATGGGCAGGCAGGGACCTGGGAGCCAGAGACAAGGTAGGACCCTGTGGGGAAGGTGACCTCCCCCCGGCCAAGAGCTGGGCAGGGGCCAGCTCTGAGGAGAATGGATGCCCTCACCCATTATTTCCCTTGCCCCGGCAGGACTCACTCCAGCTCCGTCAGCGCCTCCAGGTTCTCTATTTTCTTGATCTGGTTGTCATAAAGATCTAGCTCTCGAAGACTCTGTAGCTCCTCCAGATTCTCAATGCATTTAATTAAATTTTGACGGAGGCAGAGAGTCTGGGGGATGGAAAAGGACAATTGCCAAGGGAGATGCCACAAGAAAGCATCAGGTGTTACAAGAGGACATAGGTCAGGCCTTCCTGGTGGAAAGATGTGCTTTCATTCTGTTTTCTAGAAAGGTGCTGGCCTTTGAGAGGCAGGTGTGCCAGATACTCTAGAAGTGTGACAGGCCACCTGAAGCTGGAGGCAGGCCCCACGCCCAGCAGACCCACAGGGGAGGGAGTGTGTGCCACCTCCTGGCAAAACAAAAGAGCTCGGGTGGCGCCTGTGGCTCAAAGGAGTAGGGCACCGGCCCCATATGCTGGAGGAGGCAGGTTCAAACCCAGTCCCAGCCAAAAAAACTGCAAAAAAAAAAAAGACCTCTTAATGCACTCCATTCTGAGAAACAAATGTAACCGAAGTCCATCGCGGCAACGAAATCTGCTGAGTGCCATCTTCAGAGCAACCTATTTCTACTTACAAGGATGCACTCATCCGTCCTTCCCCCAAAGAGGAACAGCCAGCCAACCTGCTGAACTCCCCTCAGCTCTGGCCTGGGTTTCCTTGGCTCTGTGCCCTGATACCCCTGATAAAACCTTCTGCAAGACAAGTGTTGCTGGGGGTTACCTGAGCCCAAGAGGCCACCACGGACCCTGTCTTAAAGAGTATTTAAAAAAATAAAACATTGTTTTGTATAAAAAAAAAAAAAATCTGCTGAGTGCTTTAGTGCAGGCTCAGTCTGAAGTGGGGCCTTGCCACAGGCCGCTAGGACTCAGGGAAGGGTCAGGGAGGCCAGCTCCGGCCCTCAAGCTCACTCCTACCACATGTAGGATAAACACAGACGCTAGATGAGATCCAGAGGCAGCCCAGTGCACTCACAGGATAGGGCAAGCCTGCACCTCAGGACTGGCTTCCCGCTTCTGGATTTACTCACGCCCTGGGAAACACGACAAGTCATCTCACCTTCACTTTCTTCAGAACCTCAAAGCCTTCGATTTTTCCAATGCGATAGTGATTCAGATCAACATCCTGAAACCAAAGAAACTTAGCTTAGCTACAGCAACGTGCCTGGAGACCCATTTCCTAAAACAGAAGCGACTGGAGGCAGCCTGGCAGGTGGGGGGGCAGCACCAGGAGGGGTCTGCGGCACGCACTGTGGTAGCAAGGCAAGCACCAAGGGCTCTTTGTCTTAGTTTTATGTAAAACTGACACTTACAATGACTGCTGTGAGACACTTTTTTGTCACCTCTAGCTCCCATGAGTGCAACATGTGCCATGTCCACAGATTCACACCCTCCCACCAGCATCAGAGAGGCCTGGCGGCCACTGTCACAGAACTCTATCCTCCTGCAGGTACCTCTGCGGATGACGCAATCACTGGAGGGACAGTTTGAGTCAAAGACACCTCGTCTGCCACACAATGCCAAACCGTTACACAGAGATGGGGTTTCAATAACTTGTATTAGAAATCACAAGAACACAAGGATCCAACCCAATGACAGGAGGCTTAGGTGACCTCTCCAGGGAAAGCCATTACTAATCTGGCACCTACACACAAGAGAAACTGATGGCCGGTGGTCCACCTCCCCGAGGCTGGGCTGAGCAAGGGGCGTTACCTCTGCATCTCTGTCCAGGTTGATGGTTTCCATGTCTACAGGTAGCTCCTGTTCTTCTGAAAAGAGGAGAAGGGAAAGCGAAGGTCATTCAGAGCCCTCTTTGCAGGAGACAGTAGCCCAGGCATCTTAAAGAGCCGCCTCCCACCAAGATCTGGAGAAGCTGGGCTCACAGAGCCAACTGGGACCCTGAGGAGAAACCAGTTGCCCTGAGTGGGGCAGCAAGGCCCTGGAGGGTGTGAGGGCTGAATGCACCTCAACAATGGTGCCTTCTTAAACATCCTGAGTTCCTGAACCTGGCTATTGGCACAGGTCTCCACACGTCCACCTGCACCTCTGAGCTCCTTAAGAAAGAAGTGTGGCAGAGAGGGAGGGGCCCTTGGGTTGTGCTCTTTCCCACTTTCTCTCCTTTTTCTTTGTGGTAGTAAGTCATGTGTTGGAACACAGACCATCCTAGGCAGATCAGACATTCTAGGATGTGCCTCTGATTGCCTTGGAAGGCAACAAAATGCCTGTCTCTTCAAAGAGCAAACAAAATGAAGCATAGCTCAACAGGATCCAAGAGGGTTGCTGAATAATTTAAACACACTGCTCAGCAGGGCACCAGGGAGCTAACCCAGCAGAAAAGGCAGTTTGGATTTCAGCAGGACTCTCCAGCCCAGAGTGGCCTCCTTGGGGCCGGCGGCTCTTCCTCTTTATTGCACTGAACTTGCTTTAGCACAAGTGCTGGAAAGGACTAAAACACACGCAGACCCACACAGCACACACACATCTGCACATGTGCACACACACGCCTGCAGAGGCACACACAGGCATACTTGTAGACACATACACGGGAACACACACATGTATAGACACACACAGCCCTTGAAACACTTTTTCTGAATTTATTTTTTATTTTATTATTATTTTTTAGAGACAGAGTCTCACTTTGTTGCCCTCATTAGAGTGCTGTAGCGTCACAGCTCATGGCAACCTCCAGCTCTTGGACTTAGGCGATTCTCTTGCCTCAGCCGCCTGAGTAGCTGGGACTACAGGCGCCTGCCACAATGCCTGGCTATTTTTTTGTTGCAGTTTGGCTGGGGCTGGGTTTGAACCCACCACCCTTGGTATATGGGGCTGGCACCCTACTCACTGAGCCACAGGTGCCACCCCAGCCCTTGAAACACTTTAAAAGAGTAACAGTAGGCTAGTGTGGGGGCTCACACTTGTAATCCCAGCACTCTGGGAGGCTGAGGTGGGTGGATTGCTTGAGCTCAGGAGCTCGAGACCAGCCTGCACAAAAGTGAGACCCCATCTCTAAAACAAAATAGCTGGGTATTGTGGCAGGCACCTGTAATCTCAGCTGAGGAGACTAAGTCCAGAGGATCACTTGAGCCAAAGAGTTTCAGATTGCTGTGAGCTATGATGCCATAGCAGTCTACCCACAGCAACAGAGTGAGACTCTGTCTAAAAAAAAAAAAAAAAAGTGACAGTAATTCCTCAAGATCACCAGACATCCAGTCACTGCCCACACTTTTTTTTTTTTTTTTGAGACGGAGTCTTAAGCTGTCGTCCTGCGTAGAGTGCTGTCATGTCATAGCTTAGAGCAACCTCCAACTCTCGGGCTCATGCGATCCTCTTGCCTCAGTTTTCTTTTCTATATTTAGAAGAGATGATGTCTCACTCTTGCTCAGGCTGGTCTCAAACTCGTGGGCTCAAGCAATCCACCCACCTCGGCTCCCAGAGTGCTAGGATTACAGGCATGAGCCACTGTATCTAGACACTGCCCACATTTCTCATTTATCTATCTATCGTTGGGGACAATGCCCACATTTCCTGACCATATTCTCTCACTTCTTCCCCTAGTTTGCTTGAATTAGGGTCCAAATGAGGTCACATATCCTGAGTGGAAGGCATTTCTCTTAGATCCCCTTGCCCCTGTGGTCCTTCTGTTGGAGGAAAGCAGACCACTCATCCTCCTCCCTCCAGGTGCCTGTGTGGCCTAAACGTTGGGTGTGACTCTTTCTGTCTCCTCTGAGCTCACGATGTCCCTCCTTCCTGGAGTGCACCTGAGTCAGCTCCCACCGTCCTGGGCCTCGGCCCTGATGGCTGGCTCTTCCAGAGTGAGCAGTCAGCCTGGCTCCTCAACTGAGGCCCAGGGGAGCTTGACATTGGAGCAGCTCAGCAAAGTCATGGCCCCTCATGGCTTTCACTTGTAGATTCACATCCTGGTCTTTTCGCTCTGCTTGAGTGACTGTGACTAGTTAAAAAACATGAGGCTTACTATGGTTTATGGAACTTTGTAGGACACTAACCAACCTAAGAATTAAATAAAAGGAACTAGGAAAAACTATAAGATGGGCCCAACCAAGCCCCCCAGAAGACAGCAGAGACCCAGGGCTCACAAGCTCAGAGGCTGTGCTAGGAGAGGCACCATGATCAGGCAGGGTGCCAGTCACGCCGAGTCGAATTCTGGGCACTGTGAGAGCAAAGGAGGCTCTGCGGGCACTCACTCTGGGCTGTCCCAGGCACCTCAAGACACACAGTCAAAAGCCTTGAAAGGGTACTGTTGTTTATGTACCAAGCACAGGGTTGGCCCCCCACATGGAGTGTCAGCTAACCTCTCAAACAAGGTTATCAGCTGAGAACAGCTTCAGAATATCTTATGTGTTCATGATATTTAACAACAAGTTACGGAAAATAAGTAGAAAGTAACAGTTGACTTGTTTAAATTTGTTTTATTTGAACTTAAATACAGGTAGGAGCAAGTCCTGGTTTCTCTAAGGACCATAAATGCATATTCCCAGAAAACTCATAATCAGCTTGTCATCTAGAGGAAAGAGCCCTGGATTTAGACACGCCAGGTTCTGGGCTGGGCCGGGCAGTCTGTCTGTCTGGTGGCTGTGTGCCTTGGGTGAGCTGCAGTGTGCCTTACTCTCCTCATCCGCCACACACTATGGCACCATTACAGTCACACGTCATGACAGTGACACCGTGAGCCTGGGACAGGCACCACACGGTAGGTCCTCCGAGCACACCCATGTCTCAGCAGCACACACCTGAGGACAGCGGGGGTTGCCTGTGGCCACTCCCACTGTCTGTGACTAAGTGAGACGATCTTGAAAGCTTCCATCTGTCACCTCCATGCACTCTACTCCACCCACGTCATTCCCAGAATATCGACCCCGAAGTTCCAAAGTATGTGTGACGGTTACTTTTGTGGTAATCTTCTTTTGCCTTAAAATTAAGTTTCCATAGTTACCAGTCATTTTTGCTAGCAGTGAGAGCACATTATTCTAAAAATTACCTTTGTTTTATATATTTAACTTTTATAGGGTTAATGCATGATTAGCCTCACCTTGTATTAGCATAAAATCTACAAAATGGTGAACCCACAGGTCCCTCTCAAACCAGCTATTTCAGAAGACTACCATCCACAGTTTGGTGTGTTTTCTCTTTTAGGCAAGTAAGATTACATATTCATATTTTTTTAGCTAAAAATAACATTTAAATATCATACTGTTTAGAAACTTGCTTTTTAACCTAATAATACATCTTGGACGTGTTTCTGTGTTCATGTGGTTTCTCTCATTTTTTTCTTTTCTTTTGGCAGACAGTAAGCAGATTCTCTCATTCTTTTCAATATAAATTGATTTTCTAAGCAAACAAATCAAAAGGCTTGGACCACTGCTGAGGAGGGCAAAAAAACACCGCTATGGGCTGAAAAATGTACTTTTCTTAACTCTAAATTTATTTTGATATTGTTACTCACTAAACAATAGGAGATACCGGGTATGGTGGTACCTGTGGTCCCAGCTGCTTAGGAGGCTGAGGCAGGAAGATGGCTTGAGGCCAGGAGTTCGAGGCTGCAGTGAGTTGTGAGCATGTCACTGCTCCCTGGCCTGGGCAACAGAGTGTGCCCTTGTCTCTTAAATAAAAACCCAAAATGGGCTCATGCACTCTGGGAGGCTGAGGAGGTAGGATCCCTTGAGCTCAGCAGTTCAAGACCAGATTGAGCAAGAGTGAGACCCTGTTTCTAAAACAGCAGAGGGTTGTGGTGGGCACCTGTAGTCCCAGCTACTAGGGAGACTGAGCCAAGAGGAGGATCACTTGAGCCCAAGAGTTTGAGGTTGCTGTGAGCCGTGACACCATGGCACTCTACCCAGGGAGATGGCGTGAAACTGTCTCAAACAAAACAAAAAACACCAAAAAAATGCAAAACAAAAACATCCCCCAACAATAATAGGAAGTTATTAAACTATTTTCCACGTAAAATGATTTTCCTCACATCTATCGGGGGTGTGGGCTGCAAAGTGATTTCTCCAAGAGACTGCAAGTCTCTGTTGTTCAGGTGGGACAAAGCAGCCTAGAAACCAGCCACAACACTCACCTCAAATCTTTGTTTCTGAATATATGATTAAGAAAACAATTTTCTGGTTCTGTCCCAGATGACACACTAGTATCTGCCCTTGGCGGAATTAGAAAAAACCACATTCTTCTTGCCAAATTGGCCCATTGAGGGGTTGTCTTAGAGGGCATGCCTCTCCCAGAGAGCACACCCATCTGACCATGGCCCACCAAGGGCACAGCAGACATTCCCAAGAGTAACGCAATCCCACCGCCCTGCGGACAGATCCCATGCAAAACAGCCAGCACCCTGGTGAGCTGGCCTGGTACCTTCTGGGTCCTCTTCGCCCTGCTCCTCCCCATCCTTCAGGCTCTGTCTGCTGAGGTCTGTCACACCGCTGCCGCCAAGCTTCCTCCCTTCTTCATCACCTGACTCTTCGGATTCGACCCGCCTGTCAACTAAACCCAAACATCAGTAAGAATCAACAGCCATTTTATGTGCCTATCTGAGGAACATATAACAGACTTGCACCCAGCTGTTAAGACAAAAAAGACCATTGGAAAACGTTTGTTGACTCTAGTTCAATGAACATCTAAAGTGTCTCCCACGTCCCAGCACTATCTGAGGCACACAGTGGCGGCAGAATTAGGGTAAAGAGAACAGAGCGTGGAGGTCACGTAGATATTTAGGAGAGTAACACACCGCCCTCAAGGATCTTGTGAAGAATTGCTGATGTTCTGAAAGCCCTGGACTTATTTATGATCAAACACAATTGCTCATGTTACCACATAGGGATCACCTCTGGAGTGGCTTTCACTTTTGGCCTGGATATCCTCTGCAGAGATTACAGTGATCCGTAAGCCACATACCTTGTCCACACTCCACTATTCATTTGACCAAGAAAACCAGCCCAGTTCACAGGTCCACTCAAACCAGACCGGGACAGGCACCAATGAAAAATATAACCAACAGTGCGAACCACTCAAGGAAAAGTCAGTGGTCATAAATTTTACTGGACAGAGTGCTACCAACTCAAAGCTTTCAAAGGTGTTAAGTGAATATTTTTTAAATAATGAGTAAGCCAATGACTAAATGTGGGCAGGTAAGACTTCTGTAGCAAGGCTGTCAAAACACTTTTCAAAGTTCTCTTCATGACCTTTTGGACGACTGTCTGGAAGATATGAGGCAATCATATTACTTGGAATTATCAACCATACCTGAAGTATTCTCTTGTGCTCTTTAAGGGAAAGAAAAAGTTCTAATTCACCTTTGTATTTCTGGCTATGTTTAGCCAATGAGCACCCAGGAAAGGATTGCTGCATGAAACAAAACATCCAAAACATCCAATCTCATCTCTCCTTCCCTGTCCTGGCAACCATCTTAGCTCAGCATCTACTTATGACCTGGGGCCTGGGCTCCTGCCCTGCTGTCTCCCTGGTCCCTCTGTGACTTGTCTTGTTTAATCTATTCTCTGTTGCCAGAGAATCTGATCTTTGACTCCAAAAATATTTCTGGAGTGCCAATGGCTCTTCCTGAGTTTGCATCTTGCCCTCAGAAGTAGAGTTCTGGCAAATAATTTTCTTTTCAAAGTCTCAGCCTCCTCACCTGTATAAGGGAGATTGTATAGTGCCTACATGTCAGAGTTGCTGTCAGGTTTAAATTAGAAAAGATATAACATCAGTTAGCATGGGCATGACATGGAGTAGACATTTAATAAATTAGTTATCACCAAGCATGGACACTCTGTGGTCCAGGCTTAGGGAAAGAAAATCCTAAGAGGAATGGGGAGCAGTTAGGAGGAGCTTAGCTAATAAAAGGCATCCAAAGTAAAACCTGAGAGTGGCAGAGAGGGTCTGGGCCATGGGACAGACCAACATGTAGGAAAGTGAGGGGGATGATAGGGTGGTGAGCAGGAGTAAGAAATCCAGCCTAGAAGGGACAAACGCCTGAGTTAGGTATGGGCAGTGAGAAGGGAGGACATACTGAAGATCTGAGGACATTAAAAGGCAGAGGTGTCAGAGCTCCTTGACTAACTAGACAGGTGGGAGTAGGAGAGAAAAGCCTGGCTTTGTATTTGCCATTTACTAATACATGGAAACAGCAAAAGATGGATAGAGGAAGAGGCACATCTTACTTACAAAGATTCAAAGGTATTAAAGTCCAAGACCTTTAAAACCTCAGCCCCAGACCTAAAAAATCTTCTCTGAGCAGCTTCACTGGCCACTTCCCACCCTCATCACATATGACTGTCACCCTTGGTCAAACTCTCCTTCAAACTCTCCTGTTTGCCTGTGACTATGCAGCTGGCTTTGTATGGAGTGATCTTTGATCTTTTCCCTAACCCTATCCCCAACCTAGCTGACTTCTAGTTATTCTTCAATGTCGGGATCAGAGCTGGCCCTGGTGGTGGATCCCTTGCCACTCCCAAACATGCCCGCCCTACTTCTGTGCCACCCACTTCCAGCTCTGCCTCCCTCCTCCCTAATATTTTTCACATGAGACCAATGACTGTTTTTCTAGGAGATCTTTACCTCTCACCCAACCAGGAGAGCCAAAAGCACACGAGGCACTCCACGACTCTCCTGTTGGGGTAGGTGTATGTGAACGTGTGTGCGTATGTAACTGTATATGGATGTACCTGATTATGTACATATCCACAGGTGTATGTATATATACACATACACATATAGACATAATTTTCCCCCCAACTAATCAAAAAGGAAGAAAGCTGAAGTGTATTTTTAGAACTGTGGCAGCCCTGAAAATAGGCACCGCTTTCTATAACAATCTCATTCCGCCGCTCATCACCCTTTCACCTCAGTCCATTCGCTTTTTAGAGAGGACCCTTCCACACCCCGCCACGTGAACCAGGGAGCAGCCTCAGGCGGGACCCGGGGCCTGAGCCTCAGTTTCCTCCGCAGATGACGGAGGACCGGTCCCCCGCCTGTCAATCACAGAGGTTCGGAGCCAGGCTCCAGCCCGGCTTCCGAGCCACTCCGTCCGGATCGGCCCCACCCCCTGGGCCTGGACTCGCGCCGCCGCTCCTCCCCTTGGCTCTGAGTCCCTCCCGGCCAATGCCGCGCTGGGCCTGGGGCTCCCCGGGGTCTGGAGCCTCCCCCGCGCCCCTGGGTCCGGCTGGCAGCTGTCAGGGGGCCGCGTGGCGGTGGCTGGAGGCCGGGCGCCGAGTCTCTCTCCAGCAAGGGGCAGTGCCGGCCCGCCGCTCCTCCAGCCCCTTGCCCGCCGCCCACAAGGACCGCTCACCCTCCATCATCTCCTGCGACTGTTGCTGCCCCGCGCCGCGTTCCGCCGCCATGTTGGCTGCTCTTCCCCTTTCCGGAATCGTTACCTCAGGCCCCTCAGCCAATCAGGACTCCCGGCTCCGAGCCGGCTCAGCCAATGGAATCCCGACGCAGATGCTGCAGGGGGGGCGGCCCCCCGAAGCGCCTGCGCGGGCCCAGTGCCTCACGGGAGGTGTAGTTCCCTCGCGAGGTCGACCGCCGCGCCTTCTCCGCCAACTTCCGGAAGCGGAGCAGAGCGTGTTGGAGCAGTGCGCTCAGAGCTGTGGCCGCAGGCGGACTGAGAGAGCGTCATAACAGAGGGGAGAGTCTCTCTGGGCTTGAGGATCGGCTCAGGTCACTGTTCCGACCTCGGAGGCGTGGAGCGACCGCGGGCCAGGCGGATCTCTCCGTGGGTCGCGAGGTGCGGGCAGGTTCTACGTGCATCGCCGGCTCTGCTAGCCTCGCTGGCCGCGTCTGGACAATGGGCCGAGGGGCAAAAGCGGCAGCTTTCGCTCAGGTCTCCGTGCGAATTTAACCCGCTACTCCCGACGATCAGCACAGGGCAGGCAGGTGCGGGGCGCCACCTGGGCTTCGCTCGTCTCCGTTTCCTGACCATTGCAGAGGCCCCTCGGAGCCACCCTGTGCTTCCCGCCTCCAGGACGAGGCCGCCGAGAGGCAGACTCCACGCTGCTCATCCTTTTTGATTCCGAGGACGGAAGAAACAGCGTCCGCTCACCGGGGCTGGCGGAGGCGCCCATCTCTTTTGGCTTCTCTGAGGCGCCGTAGGGGGCGTCCGGTGGTGCGTCCCTAGCAACCGTTAGGGCGGGCTTCTAGGCTCGCCCGCGCGTCCCGCCCATAAGCACCAGTGGTTGGTCCGCGGTGCTTGTCAGTCGGCGCGAGTCGCTTTGCGATTGGCTGGTGAAGCTAGAAGCGCGGATGGGCTCCCTCCCGCGGTTCGAAGAGAGCTCGGCGGTGGGACGCACACAAGCCCCAGGTGAGAGACCTTCGCTTGGAGACCTTCGCTCTGGCTCCGCGACCTCCGGATGGGCCTCACCGCCAGCCCTCGGGAGAGCCCAGCCCCTGGCGCCCCTTGAGCGCCGCCGGGCCTGCCTCGGCTTGGTCCTCTCGGAGCCCGGTTTGTGGGGTTCCGGCCGTTAGCCCCGGGCCCCGGCCCGCGCACCCGGGCGCTCTGTGCTCTCCTGGATCTGTGTGCATTCCTCGCTTGTCGCCTGTCCTACTGAAAGGTGAGCTCCGGAGCTTAGAGCCTATGTCTTGGGGCCGTGCCTGGAATGCACGTCAGCAAACAATTGTGGGGCGAACGAAAGACGGGTAGCGTGTGTGCACCAGTTCTCGACCCCTGCACTTGCAAGTCCCATGCATACCTGGACTTTATTCTTAATCTTCTTTATCTTCATCAGTTTCTCTTTTCTCAGAGTCTGACAGGTGTCTGAGCTGAAAACTAGAGATGCTGCCTTGATGCCTTTTACCCCTTAATTCCCACATCTCCTCATTCAGTAAATCCACCTTGGGTACTTTAAAGTCAATTTTTGGGATTGCTCGGGCAGGCCCTGGGGGTTATGCCCGGCTTTGCGGATTCCTTTTCCACCTTCTCGTTCATGTGCTGGACTCCTCTCTGGGAGTCTTGACCTCTGCAGGACTCTGCCCCCTGCCCCGCCTCCTCCAAGAGCCTTTGCGCATTCATTAGGTGTGTTCCTGGATGCAAGAAAAAGCCACGGGCTCAGTCTGGCTCCATCAGGAAGGAAGGCAATTGGCTCCCAAACCTCAGTCCAGAAGAAAGGTTTTGGGGGAGGGGGGTTTGACTCAGTGACTCAGAACTTTTCTTGCCATTTTCTTTTCTGCTGTCCCCCTTGGTGAGCTTTGCCCTGAGGCTGGTGCTGCTCTTTGCTACAGAGCTGCTAGGAAGAATTGGAGCTATTTGCTAACATATGTTCTGTTGAGAGAGAGAGAGACGCTTGCTTGTAGATATACACCCAAAAAGAGTGAGGACTACTTATTCAGAAGCTCCCTGCAAAGCTCTCTATGCTTCTGTTTAATCTGAGGCAGGGTTATTCCTGCCTCTGGAATCACAGTCAGCAATGGGAATAGGATTTCTCTTTGACACCATCAGGTGTTGGTCTGAGTTTGGCTTCCTAAATCTGACATTCAGAGCAGATATAAAATAACAGTAACTCTGACCCTAGGCTTCAGGCACATGGTGATGTACAATGTTTATCCCCTTGTTGGCTTTACATGGAACTAATTTAGAGTGAGAATCATTTTATTGCTTCTTCATGACCAAGGTCTGTGGACAGCTGAGAGAACTGCTCAGCTGGAGGGTAGTGGTCTATTTTTTCCCCACCATGTGGCCTGGGCTTTCTAGCTGCACGGTGAATTCCAGGCAGACTTCTGATAAGGTACCTGCAGGGCCTCTTCACACTGCGTCACTTTGCTTTTTTAGAATAAAGTTTGGTAATACTGACAAATCTGAAGAGTTATGTTTTTTACAAATTAGTATATTCTGATATATTCTGAAGAGTTATATTACTTTGTTAAAAAATTTTTTTTGTTTTTTGTTTTTTTTTGTAGAGACAGAGTTTCACTTTATCGCCCTCGGTAGAGTGCTGTGGTGTCACAGCTCACTGCAACCTCTAACTCTTGGGCTTAGGCGATTCTCTTGCCTCAGCCTCCTGAGTAGCTGGGACTACAAGTGCCCACCACAATGCCGGACTATTTTTCTGTTTTGCAATTCGGCTGAGGCTGAGTTTGAGCCCACCACTTTCAGTATATGGGGCTGGCGCCCTACTCAATGTGCCATAGGCCTAGAAAAATGTTTTATAACATTTACAATGTGTCCTGAAGCTGTGTTCCCAACTTCTCTGTAGTTGGTTCTAGAAGTAGAAAATTACCTTTCAGTATGATTACATTATTGTCATTTATTGTGGAAATTACTAGTGTGTTTAGATCGTGAGAGGAGGAAATATAAACCTGTAACTAAATGTCATTTTAAATGTTGTTACTTGAAGGAAAATAACACATTCAAGTAATTTACTATTTAATTTCTTCTTAGCTTGCTGCACATCTTTGGATCATATTAAGCTGTTACTTTATAGGACCTCATGCTGGCACGGTGTGTGTGTGTGTGTGTGTGTGTGTAGAATATCTTTTAGTTTTTAGTATATATTACTTGATTCATACAAAAGAGTAAAGGCAGTGTTAGTCACGTATCTCCCAGTAATGCATCTCACAGTGATGCCCACTGCCCACATCAGGTCAGGAGACCTTGTGCCATCCTGCCCCTTCTCCACACCAGTGCTCTTCTGGGGCCCAGAGAAGCCACCTGCCTGAAGTTTATGTTTATCACTCTTATTTATGAAGTCATTTTTATCACCCATGTTGTTAATAGTCATTTCTAACTTGATTATTTTTTTGGCCGGGGTTAGGTTTGAACCCACCACCTCCGCCATATGGGGCCAGCACACTACTCCTTTGAGCCATAGGCACTGCCCAACTTCATTTATCTTTTTTACTTATTAGATTTATGTATGTAGTTCCTTTGTTTTCAGTGCTATAATTCATAGCATGAATATGCCAGAATTTTCATGTTAATGAACATTTGAGTTATTTCATTGCCTTCCTGCATGTCTATCTTTCTTTGCTGTTGAGAACCATGCTGCCCTGAACATTTGTGTGTCTTGCTTGCCCATGCGCAAGAGTTTTTCTAGATTATAAATCTAAGCCAAAAAAACCCACAAAATAAATTGTTTTATAAAGAGATTAATTTATTAGAGTTGTGTTGAGTCAAATCCTTACTAATCCTTACCAAATTGTTACAATTCTTAATTTCTTCTGATTAGTTATGCTAATAAAATTAAGCTTCTTGTTATAAGCTTATTGGCCACTAGGATTTCCTGTTCTGTGAAACTTTTTCTATTTCTTGTCATTTTCCTATTGGACTATGTCTTTGAAAATTTTTAAATTATTGACCTTTAAAAACTATTCTGGGCTGGGCACAGTGCCTCACACCTGTAATTCTAGCACTTGGATCATTTGAGCTCAGGAGTTTGAGGCTGCGGTGAGCTGTGATTGTCCCATTGCACTCCAGGCTGGGTGACATAGTGAGACCTTGTCTATAAAACAAACAAAAATGCAAACTAGTCTAGTTATTAAATCTCTGTTGGTTATGTACATGGCAAATAACTTTCCAAGTTGTGCTTTATCATTTTTTTTATTAGTGTTTTTTGTGAACAGATGTTCTCAAATCAAATGTTAATTTCATCATAGCTATTTCATAACTGGAACTTTTTGTGCTTTGTTTTTTAAAAAAATTTGGAGGGCAGCGCCTGTAGCTCAGTGAGTAGGATGCTGGCCCCGTATGCTGAAGGTGGCGGGTTCAAACCCAGCCCCAGCCAAACTGCAACAAAAAATATCCGGGCGTTGTGGTGGGCGCCTGTAGTCCCACCTACTCGGGAGGCTGAGGCAAGAGAATCTCCTAAGCCCAGAAGTTGGAGGTTGCTGTGAGCTGTGATGCTACAGCACTCTATCGAGGGTGATAAAGTAAGACTGTCTCTAAAAAAAAAAAAAAAAAAAGATCTTTGTCCACCCCAATTCTTGCAACTCTTTTATTTTTTCCTAAAAATTTAGTATTTCAATAGAAAAGCTAGCTGGGCACTGTAGTCCCAGCTACTTGGGAGACTGAGGCAGGAATATTGCTCGAGCCCAGGAATTTGATGTTGCTGTGAGCTGTGACACTATGGTACTCTACCCAGTGTAACAGAGTGAGACTCTGTCTTAACTAAATAAATAAATAAAAGTTTAGTTTTGACTTTTGCAAATCAAGTGTTTATACCCTGGGCGTGAATGTTTTTCTATGACTCTAGCTTTATATAGAGTTTTCATGTCTGGTGGGTTGAGCACCCCCCTTCTCCCTATGACTAGCAGGGGTCCTGGATCTGTAAATGTATTTATTTGTTATTGAAGATAAAGGTAAGTCTTTTCTTTTCTTTTTTTTTTTTTGAGACAGTCTCAAGGTATCGCCCTGAGCAGAGTGCTGTGGGATCATAGCTCACAGCAACCTCAAATTCTTGGGCTTAAGCGATTCTCTTTTGTCAAGTGTTGTGGTGTCACAGCTCACAGCAACCTCCAACTCTTGGGCTTAGCGATTCTTTTGCCTCAGTCTCCCAAGTAGCTGGTACTACAGGCGCCCACCACAACACCTGGCTGTTTTGTTGTTGTAGTTGTCATTGTTGCTTAGCAGGGCTAGGCCAGGTTTGAACCCGCCACCCTCGGTGTATGTGGCCAGCGCCCTGCCAACTGAGCTACAGGTGCTGCCCAAAGGTAATGCTCTTTTAGTGCTTCCTCCTCTCCATTCTTTCTCCAATTAAATGTTTGCTAGGTTACCTGAGTCTTTAACTCTTAACTTCTGTCTGTCATATTTTTTATATTGTCTCTCTGTGTTACATTCTGGGTTATTTTTTCAAATGTATCTTCTAACTCACTGTTTTCTCTTCAGCTGTTTTGTCCATCTATTGGCACTAACAAATTGACTTTATTGAGGTATAATCTACGTACAATAAAATGTGTGTATATTTAGTACATAGTTCAGTGAGTTTTGAGACAGGTATAAACACAATCGCAATCAATCATCATTGCAAAAATTTCCTCTGTGCTCTTTCTTAGTCAACCTGCTTCTGCTCCCAACCGCTGGCCCCAGGCAGTCCCATCTCTGCTTCTTGTCACTGGAGCTCAGGTTTGTCTTTTCTAGAGGTTTATGTCAGGGAAATCTCAGAGCACACGTCTCACACCTGCCTGTTGACAAACAGCATAAAGATGCTGAGATTTGCCTAGTGTGTCACTAGTTCATTGTTCTTTATTTCTAAATAGGTTCCTTTGTGTGGATATAGTGCAGTTAACTGCTTTCCTGTTGATGGATAAACATTTGTATTTCCAGTTTAGAGCAAATATGTGTAAAACTATTGTCAACATTTGTGTAGAACCCTCTGTGTAAATATTAAATACCTAGCAGTTTAATTACTTTGTCCTAGGGTAATTGCCAACTGCTTTCCAATGTGGCTGTACCATTGAAACATAAACTTTGGGCTGACTGTTTTCACGTTCCAGGTTCTGACTAGGTGGCAAGTGGATGTGTGTGTCTTTTGGAGCTGAGCTTAACTCAGGAGTGTGAAGATTAGTTGGTTAAACTGCCTTTATGTTCTTGTGCTGCAGATATTAATCAGGTGCACTTTGTTTTCTAGTTTACAATTGTTAGAGGTGGTGGCTTGGCACCTGCTTCCTATGGAGGACAGAGGCTCAGCAGTCTTTGAAGAGGACCAGAGAGGCCCATCTGAGAGCACCCCCTTGACAGTGCCAATGGAGCACCCAGCTGCACAGACCAACTCCAAGTCCAGCAAGTCATTTTCCGCTGCCCGCAGACACCTGAGCAGAAAGAATGGGCTTTCTAAGCTCTGCCAGAGCAGGATGGCGCTCTCCGGTAATGGCCTCCTGGTTATTGTGGGTGTTTGTTGACATGAAAATATGGAGTCGCTGTTTTCTCCCTGTAGAAAGCCTTTGGGTGGACATTAAAGTTGGTTATTCTCAGACATTTGTATAGGTGCTGGGCGATATTGGCCAGACCTTCCCTGCTGTGACTCTCAGCCCGTGGCTGGAATTCACCTGCACACTTTGGGGTCAGGTTGCAGCAGAATGTTTCCTCTCTGCAGAGTGTGTGAGAACGCTGCCCCAGGCTGGTTGCAAGTGAGATGCGAACGTTAGCTCAGTCAGTGAGTCCTTACTGAGTGGTAGGCATGACAGGGAAACAGAAACATATGGGTTGCCAGCCTCACAGTGTGGGGGTGAGGGGTGTGTCCTGGGCTTGACCGAGTGCTGGGGAGCAGTGGCTTCCCCACTGGACAACAGTGGGCAGAAAGCCTTGCCCGTCTTTGAAGGACTCACTGGTAGGAGGCTGCATGCTTGAAGTCGGGGTGGACCTGGAAAATGGAGAAGTCCTTTGGGACAGTCGAAGTGGCCAGAGCCAGGACAAAGAGCTTCAGGAAAAGGAAGGTGGGTGGGGCCTAGTCTGGAGGATAAGAAGTGGTCTGCCAGAGAAAGAAAAGGGTGCTGGAGCTGAGTGGTGAGGTATCAGCAGCTGGGAGTGGGGATCCTGCAGAGAAGCCCTGAGAGGCCGTGAGGGAGGGGCTGTGTTGGTTCAGGAGGGTCACTGTGGCAGCTCCATGAGGAGCAGGGGCAGGGGCTGAAGGTGTGGCATCTTGAGTCATGGCCAAGTCGTGTGTGATGACTGCTGCCGGAAAGACGAGGCACCAGGGTCTTCTATCATTGGAGCTGGGTGATAATGAGGGCCCGTGTCTCAGGCAGTCAGGGATCCTAGGTGTAGGCCACAGAAGAGAGAAGATGAGGTGGGAGAGAAAAAGAAGGGTCACATCTTACATGGTGGTGCTTGAGGATCAGAGGGCTCGCCGGCAGAGGAGCCTAGGACCTACCAGGCTGGAGTCTTGTGGGTTGGGAGCTGCTGAGTAGTGGGCTGGAGCCAGTGCCTGGGGGACATGTACTCTGGATGGAGGGAGTCCAGGACTGCTGGTGTGAGGAGCAGGGTGAGGACTGAGCAGGGGCACCTGGGTAGAATGGGGAGCCACTGGAGGTGTTGCTAAAAACAGATCTTCTGGAGTGGTGGGAAGTGAATGTGGCAGGAGAGAAAGAAGGCAGGTGGGAGGGTGGGTGTGAGCCGCTCCTGAACTGTGTGTAGCCTTCCAGGAGTGAGAGGGCAGTGGCTGGAGGGCTGTGGGATCTTGGCATGATGGGAGGGAAGAGACCTTCAAATTTAATTAGACCTAGAAGTGCTGGTCTGGGCCGCTCAGGGTCCTAAGAGGACATTGTTCTATGCTGCTGCTGGTCCCAGCCCAAGGGGGTGCTGGGACCCACATTTAGAGGCACGATTAGAGCAGGCCAACTATAGGTTGACTCACCTTGTGATCCATTTGCAGGGGCAGCCCTGGCAGCCATGTGAGGTGTACAGTTTTCTTTTCTTTCTAGAAGACAAATGGAGCTCCTACTGTCTGTCATCACTGGCTGCCCAAAATATTTGCACCAGCAAATTGCACTGCCCTGCTGCCCTGGAGCATGCTGAGTGTGCTGGGTCCCAGGCCAGCGTGTCCTGCTGCTCCCTGCTGCAGGGACTGTCTGCAGGGTGGTCCGCCCCTCTGCTCCCGGCTCCTGTGTGCAACCCCAACAAAGCCGTCTTCACCGTGGATGCCAAGACCACAGAGGTGTGTCTGAGATGGTCTGAGATGCAAATGCAGATGTTTGGAGTTTGCGCCTTAAACCTCTAACGTCTAACAGAGGAATTTGTGTTTTAAGTACAGTTAGGACACTTATACATGAGTGTTAATAGTTAATATGTTAACTATAAGCATTTGGTTTTATTTATATGTTAACAAAAGAGGTAAAAATTTGGAGAACTAAACTGAGTCAATCAAAATGAATTAAGTCCTCTTGCAAAGTAGAGATTTAAGGAAAGACTAAAAGCACATTACGTATTCACGCTTGCTAAGCTGCTGGCCCAGCGGAGACAAGGGCGCATGTGCCACGTCCAGGCTGACGCACTGTGTGTGATGTACACTTATGCACAGAAAACTGAAATGTGAGGTGAGAGCTTTGATAGTAGCTCCCATGTTTTCTTCAGAGCCTCAGATATGGCCCATGTGGTTGGTAAAGGGCTCGTGGGTTCCGTCTGCACTGACCTGTTACCCTGTGGTCAAACTCCAGGCAGCACCAAGGTTGGGTGTCTTGGGGGGGCCTGTGGGATGGTCAGGCCTTGGCCCACCGTGCCGGTTTTCAGGTTGCTCTTCTTTTTGGCTCATGGCTGCTGTGGGAGTCAGAGGAGTTGCTGGTGATGCCCGTATCCTCACCCCTCTTTGCATCCCCTCAGATCCTGGTTGCCAATGACAAAGCCTGCAGGCTCCTGGGCTGCAGCAGCCATACCCTGGTCGGTCAGAGGCTTGCACAGTTCTTCCTGAAGTCTGACTCGGCTGTCCTCGAGGCCCTCAGTGAGGAGCATGTGGGCGCCGACGGCCATGCCGCAGTAGTGTTTGGCACAGTGGTGAGTGGGACTTGGAGGGGCCCTGGCCTGGCCAGAGGTGACAGCAGCATGTGGTGGAAAGAGCACTGCTGGGGATTGGGTGGCAACTTCTGCTTCTTCAGCTTAAAACACCACCAAGGGGTGCTGTTTCCCCCAGCCAGGGCAAAGTGATAGCACCACAGAAGCAGGTGGGGTGACTGTGGCTGGCCCTCCAGAGCACATCAGAGGGCCCCCGCTTTGTTCCAGAGAGCTTGGCTGGCATTTTGCAGACCTGCAGGGCACCACACCAGATTCCCAAAAGGCAATATAATTTTATTGCGTTCACTAATTTTTGCATCAGAATTTACACATTCTGTTTGGTGTTTGTTGGAATGGTCTGGAGGCATGTGTATGGACCCTTTCCCTGGGGAGCTCTGATCCTCCCCTTTGTGCCACGTGTCCAGCACAAGCTACCAGAGGGGCCCAGGCACAGAGGAAGCTCAGACAGGGTCAGTGGCATTAGAGACTTGCTGGTTGAAGAGTCTGACAGCGAGCAAGAGAAAGACTAAGATATTCTGCATGCATTGGTGTCTGTTTTTTTTAAGAAAGAGCAGAAACTGCTCCCATTACCATGAAGCTGAGGGGGAGAGAGAATCTCCCCTCAGTGACTGTAACGTTCAGTATCAGAAGCCAAGTTTGTACGTTGCTACATTTCTGAAGAGTGAGACAAGTGAGCAGTGTTCGAACTCCCTGGAGCCTGGGATGGGCTGTCCAGGATGCAGGGCCCCACCTGAGCCTGTCTGTCGGCAGGTGGACATCGTCAGCCGCAGTGGGGAGAAAGTGCCAGTGTCGGTGTGGATGAAGAGGCTGCAGCAGGAGCACAGCCTGTGCTGCGTGGTGGTCCTGGAGCCTGTGGAGAGGGTCTCAGCCTCAGTGGATTTCCAGAGTGATGTGAGTGTGTGGCTTTGCCTTGTGTAAGGGACACTGCAGCCATATGTCCCCCTCCTCTGCCAGCATGTCAGTGACCTTGTTCCCTGTCTGTCTTTAGTAGAAAGAATGAGGAGTTGCCTGTGTCTGGGCAAGGAGCTAAATTTCCCATGTCTTAGTTTTCTCATCTGTGAAATGGGGATGTGGTCGTAACTACTCCTAGAATTTCCTTGTCACTTAAATGGAGTGACATGTGAACCCCACAGACAGTGGCTGGCAGTGGAGGCAGTGCTTAGATACAAACTATGCACATGGAGAAAGCCACCATTGAGGGGCCTCTGGCAGGAAGAAGACAGTGTTTTTATGAAAGTTCATTTGTCTCTTTCCTGGAGGGGTAGAAGTCATGTTAAGGGTTGTGCATTTAGCTTGGAGGTATGGAGGCTCAGTGTCATTGAAAGCTGGACCGTGAGATGCTCTTGCAGCAGCACTAGAGCTCTGGGTTTCTCTCCAGGGGACCATCACGTCATGTGACCATCTCTTTGCTCATCTCCACGGCTACGCATGTGGGGAAGATATGGTGGGGCAGCGCGTCACAGACCTCATCCCCTCTGTGCAGCTGCCTCCTCCTGGCCAGCATGTCCCAAAGGTAGGACCAGGGAAAATGGTCCCCAAGTCCCAGCAAGTCCCCATGGGGAGTCCCGGGCCTCGAGTTCTGACCTTGATGGGGGGCAATGCTTGTGAGGTGGGTGCTGCCCACACTCAGGGTTGGGCAGTGAACTCTGCACTTTAGACGCAGGCCCGTGGTCACCACAGCTTACACGGATGAGCGCTGAAACAAGGGTGGGTGTAAAGGCCTGGGCCTAAGTTTGCTATCTAGAAACCCTGAATTAGTCAAAATAAAATTGGGAAACCAAAGACATTCTCAGTGATTACAGGACAGGGAGTATAATGCCAGGACCTGGCTGCCAGGGTGCTGGAAGAGCTGAGCAGGCCAGTAGGGGCACTGAGAGCAGTGCCAGCACGAAGCCACTGCCACCGATGGCTGGGGGGCAGAGGAGATGTAGGTCTAGGCCACCCTCAGAGGTGGACACCAAGGACATTGTCTAAGGAGGGTAGGAGGAATATGCTGGCTCTTCCTTGTTCCACACACATGGAGCCGGCATACAGCCTGTGGGGTCAGCACCCCAGGGCAGAGCAAGAGTGGTACAGATGCTTGAGGTGTGGCCAAACCTCGAGCCCCATCATCTTCTCACTCTCCCTCCCTGGGTCTGGTCCACTCATGGCCCTCGTGTGGCTGCACTTGGGGCAGTTCTGGACTCAGTCCTCTCCACCCCAGCTGCCACACCCTGGTCTGGGCTCTGCCTTCTCTGGGGCAACGTGGGGCTTGAGGAGACCTGGAAGGAATAGTAGTGTGGGGGGGAGACGTTCTTGGGACCTGAAGTAGCACAGACACAGGGCTCTGTCCACATGAATCCTTGCTAAATGATATGCCCTTCTTTCAGAACCTCAAAATTCAACGGTCTGTCGGAAGAGCTAGGGATGGCACCACCTTCCCTCTGAGTTTAAAACTGAAATCTAAATCCAGCAGCGAGGAGGCAGACACCAGTGAGGTGGTCTCCCAGTGGAGCTACTCAGCGTCTGTGTGGGTCTTCTGCACCATCAGTGGCCTCATCACCCTCCTGCCAGACGGGACCATCTATGGCATCAACCACAGCTTTGCGCTGACGCTGTTTGGTTATGCGAAGACCGAGCTGCTGGGCAAGGTGGGGCTGGCCCTGGGCTGTCTGGCTCCCTGTGGCTGAGGAAACTGTCCTGCTTGCTAGCTTTACCCGGGAAGGGATGGCCCTGCTGACAGCTCCTAGGCTGTTTCTCTAGACTGCGCATGGATGACCACCCTTGGGGCATCTCCAGGGTCATTCTAGAGGGAGAGGAGTACTTTGCCTGGAAGCCTGTTCCTAGTGGGATCTGGTCTGATGGGCAGGACCAGGGTTCCTGTAACAGTTGAAGGGATCTGTTTCTCACACCATAGGCCTGGCCTCACGTCCTTGGAGTGTGGCATGTGGTCAACGTAGGAAGAAAGGGTTTCCATGGCCTCCCTTCCTTAAACTGGGCACCGTTTGAAGCCTTTCAGGCACAGATGCGGCCTCCGTCACCTGGAGCAGAATAAACCAAGTCCCTGCTCCCTTACCCAAAACTGTGCTGAGCAGACTCGTCACTGCCACTATAACAGTAATGACCTAAGAAACTAAGTACCTAAAACTCCCAACCTCATAAGTGCTGGTTACAGGTGGATCATCTGGGCAGAGTTCAGTGGACCAGCTGGGTGAGCATGGACGGGTGCTGCTCCCGGGCCTTATCCTCACAAGTTGGCTGGCAGGACAGGGCTGGCTGGCACGGGAGTCCCTTCGTGTGGCCCACGGAACCCTGTCTGGAAGAGCCTGGTTCCTCAGGCAGCCTCGGGAGCCGTGTGGCATCACCTGCACAGGCCAGGGCTCACCAGTAGGGAACACAGGAGGTTCACAGAGTGGGAGAGGTTGTAGGTTCGCCTCTGGAGACCTCCTGTCCCATTCCTGAAGTGAACCCATGCCTGGCACTCTGGCTCACCCACACCCCTCCCTGAGCTCGGCCCTCCTTTGCAGGGCAGACACTGGGACTGGCCTCTCTGCTCACTAATAGATTAAAAGTAAGGTAAATTATGTTAGAATAAATCAGATTTAAGTTAATTAAAAAGGAGTTAGCGTGTGAGGGCTTCCCGTAGGAGCCTAGGCCTTTGAGTCCTTTCATGGGGTTTCAGATGTGGGGATCCTTGTGTCCTCTGAGGGCAGAGCATATTCCAGGTTCCTATGACCACGAGCAGCCATCCAAGTGTTGGGGGCCACATGCAGATTCAGAGAAAGTGCTGTCCCTGCAGTCCCACAGGCATGCCCACGGTCTGGCTGACCGGGAGCCTCCCAAGAGCCGAGTGAGGACAGGCTGCCCACACAGGCTCTGAGGCCAGTCAGTATAAGTTGACTCAGAGTCTGTTGATTTTTGTCTTTTTCATAAGAAAAGGGGAAAATCATGAATTACTTGTTGATCGTCAGAAGGGCTGCAGGAGGGGAACAGGGCTGTGGCTTAAGGCCCTTCCTGAACTTGAGGGGAGAGCCACGTGGGTCTCATTTTTCCCTGGGAGGGCTGATCTGGGGTTCAGTTCAGATCCTCTCAGGCTCTCAGATATTGCTACTTTGTTGTCTAGAATATCACTTTCCTGATTCCTGGTTTCTACCACTACATGGACCTTGCCTATGACAGTTCTTTACAACTGCCAGACCTGGCCAGCTGCCCAGACATCAGCAATGAGAGGAGCCCTGGGGAGACACCCACAGACTCCTGGCAGGGCTGGAGCCCGGCTGGTGGGGTCCAGGGTAAGACATGGTGCCTGTCCCCAAGTGTGCCTGTGCCACTGAGCCCCACATAGCTCCGAGTCTCTGCAGAGGGAGAGATGGGGCTGGGTGGTGTGAGCTGCTTCCCCGCTGTCTCTCTTGGACAGTCACCTTCCCAGGGGCGTTGGTGCCATGTGCTGTTTTCACAAATCACAGAGAAGGGGGGCAGAAAATCCTCCCAGACACTGTTAGCTGATGGATGGTCTTGCCTTCTTAGGCAAGAAGTTTATGTAACTTTGTGTAGTGTCAGGTTGGACTGATACAACACGTCAGACCCTGCAGCGGCGCAGTCAGAGTGCCGAGGGGCTACTTATGCACCCTTTTGTTCAGCCTCAAAGATACAGTATTCATGGGATTGGAAACTCGCCATGCAGGGGGGCTGACTTTTCAGCTGGTGGGTCTCAATGTCTCACAGAGGAGAAAGCTGAGATGGAGGGGAGATACCAGGAGAGGGTCATGCGTTGTGGAGCCAGGTGGCCCCTCCCCTTTTTCCAGAACTCCAGGTGCTTCCCTGGGTATAGGAGTGTGTGTGTGTTTAATGCACACTCCTTATAGAATATTCGGGGGAAACTATTTCTAACACTGTCATTGTTTCTTCAGTATGAATTTTGGGAAGTGGAAAGAACACTTTTGTTAGTTATTGTCAAAAATTAGTTAGGGAAGTGGTTTTCGCCTGCCCAGCTATCCTTGTTGTGGAGTGGGCTTCTAGAGTCAGAGGCTGGGATTCTTCCCAGTGTCTTTCCTAATCCAGACTGTTTACTAAGAAGCATACACTAGCCACCTACTATGTGCTGGGCACGTTATAGGCAGACACCCCACCCTTGTGGAGCAGGGTGGGAACAGCTGGGGCACAAGCTCAGGAAGTGTCCAGGGCACAGGATGAAAGCAGGTAGGGGGCTCGGCGCCTGTGGCTCAACGGGCTAAGGCACCAGCCACATATACCTGGGCTGGTGGGTTTGAATCCAGCCCGGGCCCGCCAAACAACAATGTCAGCTGCAACCAAAAAAATGGCCGGGCGTTGTGGCGGGCGCCTGTAGTCCCAGCTACTTGGGAGGCAGAGGCAGGAGACTCGCTTGAGCCCAGGAATTGGAGGTTGCTGTGAGCTGTAATGTCACTGCACTCCATCCAGGGTGACAGCTTGAGGCTCTGTCTCAAAAAAAAAAGAAAGAAAGAAAGTAGGTAGGGAAGCTGAGTGTGCAGCCTGGGCACTGGGCTGGGGAGGCCAACAGCACGCAGAGTGCAGCACTCGTGGACACATGCCCCAGGCATGGTGAGGAGGCTGGGACACTGCCAGGAGGGCTGGGTAGGGGACAGTAGGGCTGGGGCCATAGCCGGGGCTTTAGTTTTTATCTGAGTCACATGGGAGCCCTCAGAGGGTCATGTCCCCCCACTGAGGGACGCTCTGAGGTGGGTGTTAATGGAGTTGGGCTAGCTCACTGCAAGGCAGTGGGGACATAGGCTGAGAGGGTGCTGGTGTGGACCAGGGCATCTTGGATACTGAGAGCTTTGGGTCATGCTGCAAAGGTGGGGCTGAGAGGGAGTTTTTCGAATGGAACCCTCTAGTCCCTGCCCCTAGAGGGAGATGGGAAGGTTCACGTCAGCAGAGCATGCCTGTGAATAGAACTCTCTCTTGATGCTGTTGCCAGACCCAGGGGCTAACATCGTGCTTGCCAGTAACCATGATGACCACATTCTGCCTCAAGACGAGACCCTAAAGTTGGCAGGAAGCCAAGATGTCTTCACCGGGATCCAGACCCAGAGACAGCCAGGATCTGGAGGCCCCTGGTCCCAGCCCCCACCCAGGTGAGTCCTCTAATGGGAGTTGTGGTTGTTCGAAAGTCACAGCAGTGCTGAGTGGATGAGGAGCACTTAGGGGAGGTGAACTCAGCCAGCCAGTGATGACACTGGCAGCTGGTTGTGCCGCACACCTGTGTCTTCACTCACAGGGTGACACTGTTCCCAGGACACCTGGCTGAGTCCTCACCAGCCCTGCTGAGAAGGTACCACTGATACTCTTATCTCCATTTTGTGGATAAAGAAACAGGCTGTAAAGAGTTCAGGAACATTTAGGTAGATTTCCGAGAACTGATGGAAGCATAATTTTATTATTTCAAAAATCGTGTGAAGCTGTTCTCCTTGTATACTTTAAAGTGTTCTATTTAGTGTAAAGAAAGTTCATATTAACATTAGAGAATTTGGGAAATTGTGCATAGCCTTTCGGTGTTTTTTTTTTTTTTTTTTTTTTGAGACAGAGCCTCAAACTCTCGCCCTGGATAGAGCGCTGTGGCATCACAACTCACAGCAACCTCCAATTCCTGGGCTCAAGTGAGTCTCCTGCCTCCGCCTCCCAAGCAGCTGGGACTACAGGCGCCCGCCACAACGCCCAGCCATTTTTTGGTTGCAGGCCTTTTGGTGTGTTTTTAACCAGTTTTCTTTTTTTCTTTTCTTTCTGAGTCATTGTATCACTGTGTCACCACAGTGTGTGTGTGTCATCACAGCTCACAGCAACCTCAAACTCCTCGGCTTTAGTGATTCTCTTGCCTCAGCCTCCCAAGTAGCTGGGACTACAGGTGCCTGCCACAATGCCCAGCTATTTTTTATTGGAATTGTCATTGTTGTTTGGCAGGCCTGGGCTGGATTTGAACCCACCAGCTCCGGTGTACGTGGTTGGCACCCTCGCTGCTGAGCCACAGGGTCCGAGCCTTAAGCAGTTTTCTTTTTAAAAATATTTTTTATGCTCAGCCCACAGTAAAGTGCCCAAACCCTGGCTGTGCACTTGGCCTTGGTCCTTTCTCCACGCACACAGAGTTCCTGGCCATCTCGCCAGCTCCCCTGCCCTGGGGTCATAGTTGCCCACTTGAGCCTTTCTTGCACTCTTTCTCCCGTCTGTTGGCTGTTGTTGTATCTGTGATATTTACCCACATTGTTGTGGTCCAGTCTCCTTGAAGTTATATTAAGAATAGGCAGTGCCTGGTCATGTGGTTTGTGTAGCACAGAAGAGGAGCAGTGGAGGAAGGTTCACTGGCCATCTCCCAGCCGGCCTTCTCTAGCCTGCTCTGTCCACAGGGCACAGCTCGCCGTGCCTGTGTGAGGCCCAAGTCTCCGCTGCACACAGGTGTGTTGTGTGTCATGTAGACAGTATGTGGGTTCATGTGAGTCGCACTCTGCTCTCTCCGTGTTGCTGGGAGATCCTGAGCGTGTTGTCATGGGCTGTATGTGCATGTGGGCTTTCCTCAGACGCATGGCTGCTTGGACGCATGTGCATCGCTGCTTCCTGTCGGCAGCTGTCAACTATGTGGCCGTTTCGTTGCGACTTGTCTCTCCCTGCTGTGTGTCCATTGGCAGCTGAGGGAGAGCTGCCTGCTGGTGGGGCCATCAGCAGGGACGGGTGACACGTGACCGCGGGGCACCTTGTCAGTGCGTCCCAAGGGCTAGGCGTCTCTGTGGGCTCTCGCCAAGTTCTGCTCAGCCAGTTTCTCCTCACCACTTCACACAAGCTCTTCTGGAGGAGGCTGCCCTGTTAGGGTTCTCACTTTCTCACTTAAATTGAGCATTTTTGGACCTCACAGTTGTGAGATGTGGGTGTGGTCAGTTACTGGAGGCTCATTCCCTCTGCATACTCACTCAGAAGAGTACAGTGTATGGCTGGGTGCCTCTGGCTCAGCGGGCTAAGG